>CM024603.1:28247772-28492772 GCA_014182555.1 Eucalyptus erythrocorys | reverse complement strand
GGTGCTCTTAGAGCAGAAGAAGAGTAAGAATAAGCAGAGTAGCCTTTTAGAGTAGAGTAGGAGCAAGTGTATCTACCGTTTAGGAGTTTGCTGGCTGTTGGAGAAATAGATTGTTGTCATGTTTGGTGTTTGAATGATGGGTTTGAATTTTAGGGAATATACATGAACATCTGTAGACTTACATATTATCATTCCACCACGCCAGAGGACCCCTCAATATTATTGTTCTTCCGCCATTGCCAAGGCTTTAAACTTCCCACCTTTTCCCTTGACAAGATAGTGTAAAGAAACTAAACACGATATACTTTTAAGCACAGCTCGGAAAAAGTTGGCTGAAGATGACAATTTAAAGACTCAGTCATATGTAAAAACGTAAGAACCTAAAAGCAATATACATACGGCATCCATGAGATCACGGATCTCCATGTCATTCATCGTGGAACCATATCTTCACAAACCAGCTTACAGTTCATCAAAGGTGATTGCTTCACTATTATCAGTATATATCGCTTTAAACATTTCTTTTAAACCAGCAAAATCCTCCTCAGAGAGACTTTCAGCAATTACCTGGTGAGACCAGCATAAGCAATAGACTTTGTCTCAATGAAACCCCATTTTCATAATACAAAGAGGACTTGGTGCAGATCAAATAACATGTGAGTTTTGTATGGTTAAATGAGAGCGTCAGAATTTGCAGGAATCTTGAAATATATAACAGGTAAAGTGCACGTCACATAGTAGCAAAGCATAAGAGAAATGAGATTCTGCAAACTTACGGATGAAAAGGGGACATGCATTTTGAGGTGGAAAGTTATGTTATTCCAACAAGAATATCGATGTGAAATCTGCCTTAAGGACAAGTTCATACAAGAAATGTGAAGAACACAACACAATCTAGCACTCATGATGAAGAAACAGCCCCCCAGTGAAGTGCACCCTATGTCAATCAAAGCGAGAGAGATTGTTATAAAAGTGTCGCATATTTACCCGCAGAGCCATCTTCTTTAACTTGTGCATTGCAGAGAAAGGTTTGAGCTGAGATAGAGCTGCTGGATCTAGTACTCTATCAGGGGCAACTCCATTCTCGCATTTCCATGGATGGCCTGAAAATCATTTTCTTTAGACTCCTAAACAAAATATGGCTTCAAACAGCCAAAAGATTATTCTCGGTTGCTTCGAATAGAAGTTAAAAATTTATAATTCCTTCATGACAATAAAGAAGAAAAAAAAAGAGGAAGGAAGAAACGGTAACTTTATTGGCTCCCAACTAAGTTGAAAGTAATAATTGCAGTTGATATAAAGCAACTAACAGTGAAAAGGTTGGCAATTCGCACTGTCAAACATAAATAGTTCCATTAGATTGGGAAATGTCAATTTTTATCCTAGATTAAGCAAGAAAACCCGTGTTTATAGTGCCCCAGCACCATTTTAGCACTGACGAATTCATACGGGTGCTAAGAGCAATTTTTAAGTAGACAGTACAGGTGATGCTGACAAACAATGTTTGGCTCCTTGAGACAATGCTTTTCACAGAAGTATAACAATGCAGAGGACTCAACTGACCGGATAGACTCAATTGGCACAAATACAAAAGGTTTAAGACTAAATTAGTCTAATTGAAAGATTTATGACTAAATTTATACTAATACAAAAGGTTTAAAACTTTCTTTTAGTACTTTTCCCAAAATATGGATCTACAAGTATTCACAAGACCAAGAAGCCCTCATTGGACCTCAAATTGAGAACAGGAAGTATTTTTTTGCCTTGTCTTGGGAGGATCAGCAAATTCTATTTCTTTTAGAGATTACATCTTGATAAAACCATGTATAAGGTATTGACATGGTTCCGTGGAAGGCTTCTAGGGTTGGAATCGGGAATCGAGCCAGCGGGCCAATTCTAGAAAACCCGAAATGAAGCACCGAATCAGCCTAATCTTGGAACCGGCCTGACATCAACCCGGCCCTTTTTTCCCCTCTAAATCTCTATTCAAATTAACTTGTTATTTACGATTTCTATTTGCATCTGGCCTTTTCAAGAACTGACCTCTCTATTCTTCAATCGGATAGTAAGCTTACTTGATAAAACAATAAAGCAGAATAATAAGGCCACATACATTATAGTCATTACATATTTATAAAACAACATATAGGGGAGGAAGGAAAATTTTATTTTGTCTTCCTCCTTCCGAAGTCCAAGTAGATTCAGTGTTCACAATGCTATAAAATAAACATCACAATCCATAGAAGTACAATACCCAAAAAGGAAGATGATCTTGTAATGTAGTTTTTCCCTTCTCGCCCAAATACAAAAATGGGCTGCTCAGATGAGCTAGGAACAATTCCATAAGTAACTAATGTATGGATAAACTCTGCAACTTAAGCAAGTGCAGAAAAAATAAAATGGTGACTTGAGAAGGGGAGATAACTTGTGTGGCAAGAAAACAAGGGTGCTCAAAAACCCATTTTCTAGCTTTCACTGTATGTGCTTGGATTTCACTTGTTCATGCAACATCAGAGACAATGTGTCCCCATGAACATCAAGTGGAGCAAGCAGCCGTTACAACTATGCAAATAGAGTTCCAAATATCGGTATAGCAGCACCCTTTGAGCCTTTAAGATTTTCAGAATCGATGGGGTAACCGTGGATTGATCTGAGAGGGGAAAAAAGCTGTAAACGGCTATCATCTTCAGTGAACTGCAGTGAATCCAGAAGTTTGAAGGAGGTAGATGAGCTTCTGAGTTTGGGAGAGAAACCGGTTGATTCAGGTGGCTGTTAGAACTCAACTTGATAAATTAGCTTCTTCTTCTAGGCTACTGCGAATCCCTCCACTGGTAGGCCTGAGAAATTGGAAGAGAGTCAAAAAATCGGATGCTGTCTTCAAAAGGAAAGCTGAAACATGGACTCTAACCACAGAAATCACTATATAGTTAAAACCGATCCTTGGTGATGAGGGAATTGACTATGATGAGAATGTGTTCATCAGCACATCGAACAATCCCCGATGGCAGAGAAATACTCATAAGGTCATCCATCTGGAAAAGGGTATAAGTTATCCCGGTGACTGAACCGAGGTTTTATTTTTATTGCGTCCAGAATCTTTCATCAAAATTTGAATTTCATTTGCCAATTACTTTCAATTATCACATGCTACGTCCTCCATTTTCATTGTTTGTTTTTTTTCTTTCCAGATGAATCCCAAGAGATACTAGCAAAGTCATTCAGTGGATTTTCAGCAAATGCAAAAATGCCACGCCTCAAAAAAATGATCAAGTTGATACTTTGCTTAACTAGATAGACCAAATCAACAACATATCGGACCTCACTTTACCATGCTCGAATTTAGATTCCAGCAATTTAATGCTAGAAAAGTTTGGTGTTTAATGAGATGATACCAGCAAAAGCAGATAGAATGGATCCTGCATGTGACTATGTTTAACTAGATTCTTCAAGTAAATGTCAGATAGAGCTAAAGATGCAGGAAAATGAGCACATTATGCACCATAGAATCAGTAAATTTAGGTACTTCTCATTAATTAGCATTAAGTCAATGAAGTGATGCATCATTAGCAACCTCTTGACAAAATGGACAAGGAAAGGTATACTTACAGTCCGCTTAGTATTTTAATCGTGTCGTAAAAGAACCACTGCAATGTAATAACAGGTCCAACGATCATGATACGAACAGGAAGGCTTCTTCTAAACATATTGACAAAGCCAATATCCTTCACTGCCTAAGATTTAAAAAAAAAAAAAAGAATCCTCAGAAATCTTAAAATTCATCACTCCACAGTCCAGAGAAACAATGAGCAACAAACTAAAGCTTTACTAGACAGATACCTGTAAGACATTTTCGGCTTTTCTGTTGTAAAGAGACGCAACAATGTTGTCAGCAGGGTTAGAAATCACGGTACCAATAGCACCGGCCGCATAACCTGCCAAACAAGTGACACCAAGCTGTTGGGCTCTTGAGCACTCCTCCTTTCTCCTTTTGAGAACTTGCTGATATATTAGATCCACTGAATGCTCAAATGTGGAGAACATTACCATAGAGACTGTGCCACGGAAAATCAATGAGAATAAGCTTAACCAAAAAGAACTTAAAACAGACACTGTAACATTGCAAATCTATCCAAAATCCCCTCAACTTACAAGCATCGATCAGAAATTATCTGCAGCTACATGGAGGTTAACAAGGAAATGTATGATGCAGGATGCATACGACAGGCATCACTAGATCCAATATGAATATGAGCTACACAGCAATGACATGGAAAGGCCAACAATGAACAGACTTTAATCAACATTTCGGCCTATAGAGATCAGAAATCAATACAAGATTCATAGTATTCAATGCGATAGTGTTTAGTGGCCCTCATAATCTCACAATTGGTGCTTACGAAAGTTTGTTTTGATGTCAAAAGGCCATGTGACCACTACAATCTTCTAAACACACAAAAATGAAAGTGACCGTCATGCCAATGAGCTTACATGGAAGGTTACGGCCCCAGAGCGGAAGTATCCCACGGTAGAAGCTGTAGTAAGATAAACCTCAATCACAACTGATTCATTTAAAAAGAAAAGTAAGATCAAAGTTTCAGTACCATACCCAGAGAGACCTTCTGTCCTATACAGTTTCGGAATTCCCTCGACTAAGCCCTTTGCAAAGCTGGGTTGCGTTTGGACCCGAACCTTGACAGCTTCAAAGGGACATAGAGCCATGTCTGCGAATACTTGAGCAGAAGCACTGCTTAGAAAGAATATGAGACTCCTGTTTTGGTCAACCAACAAATCAGAGTAAAGTTTCTTGAAGTACTCATAGAGACCGAATTTGCAGCCGCCCTGGATGCCGTATCCAAACAACTTGCCGGACCAACCTCTCCAGAGAGAAGAAGGCCCTTGCTCTCTCCAGAGAACCGATAATCCCGATGCCATGCTGTTATATTTAATCGGATTAACCTGGAGCATATTAATTAACTTTGGCTATCAGATGGGAAGTCATAGAGTCTGGAGGATACCACTAAAATAGATTAAAGGAGCCGATTGGCACCAGAGTGACCCTGCTAAAATGCCCTAGGTGATCACATGGCTAACTAAGATTCAATTAACTTGAGGTTTTCCTTTTCATTTCTCCATGATGGAAAGAGCATAGATATGAGAAATCACACCATCCCGCTTCCATTGATACAAGAGAAGAATTTAGACCTTACTCTGTCACGGTAATGGTACAGTAGGAAATCCTTTTACTTTGCATTAAGCTACAAACGTGTACGAAAGTTGTATCTTCCATAGATTTTACGCCGTAGACAGAAAGAAAGTCCACACTTCCCCCTTCTCATGTAACTTACGAACAGGCACCCACACAAGAGAAAATAACCAAAAACGAGGATCATGCAATCCGTGTACAGTGGAGCATAAGAAAGAGGCAAATAGGGTCTCGTCAGCAATAAAGCACAAACGAAATGGATGAGCAATTGTTTCGCGAAGCAATATTGGTTCAGAATCAGAAGGTACACACAAGCACAACGTTGTTGCCAAGCTACTGGAATGCTGACATTAGGAAAGGCCCTAATGCAAATTAATCAAGCAAAGTTTCTCGTCAAGCTTATCTAGGCACAACACAGCAAGAATCAAACTATGCAACCACGAAGCCAACACAAATGAACACATCAGAACATGCCCATCTGGGTATGAACTCTTCGATATTCTTTCTTCGTGTTGATAACTCGAGAACTGACCTGCATGTTCACTTTCAAGACATCAAGAGGCGTGACTGCGAGATGGGTAGCACCGGCACTCAGCATGCCTCCAGCGGTACAAATGCCATAGTATCCAGGTGAGAACTCCTCGTAGATCCTCCTCCCTTCAACCCCTCTCATCCCTCTCCCCTCTTGCCGATTCCAATTCCTCCCTCCACACCCAAAAACTCCCCCTCTCCCTCTCAGCCAACCCACATGAACACAAGAAGCTAAAATGGACTTGTCCAAGAAATTTGGAGGCGGAGGAATGAGGACTCGTTAAGGGAGAGGAGGAATATGTGGGGAAGGACGTTGGGGTTACGCACAAATTGGGGCCTGAACACGTGTTTAGGCCACGAGTAATGAGTTTTCTTGCTCCTGATACGTCCACGTTTGCGCTGAATACACCAAGACAAAGGCTTGGGAAAGAGAGAAAGAAGAGCTGGAGCCGCCCTTTCTGGTTGAAAAGTTTGAAACTTTTCATGGAGTTCAGGAGGGTTGACTGCGACCGCAGAGGGAGTTGCAGCGAAAGTTGATGGGAAAATTCCCAGATTTTCCGGTTTGTTATCGAATTATTTGAATTGGGTTGCTCCGAACTGAGTTGATTGAAAGCGATAGTTTTATTTGGCAAAAAATAAATAATTTTGAAATTACTTTTTTATTATGACCAGCTTTTGAAAATATGAGCCAATGAGGAGTATTTTTAATGACATGCACCATCTATTTCTAATTTTTTCCATTAATAATTAAAATATATTTGATGAATTAATTTTTCTTAATCATGTAAACGACCAATAATATTTTTAGAAAGTCCCTTTCAAGCTATTGATTTTTCACAAATTAAAAACAACCAACTTTCGATTTTTTTTTCTCTGACCAAAAAAAAAAACTTTCAATTTTTTCTTTAACTGGAATTCATTTTAATGAAGGATGTATAATTAGCTGAAAATCGTCATAAATTATGTATTTGAATATATTTCCTTAATTTACAAAACAAAAAAATTTTGCATATCCGCTTGCCAACATGTGTGTGGCTCTCTAATTTATGTGTATATTTGTCACGTTAATTTACTGAAGATTGAAATAAATAGTGACACGGAGGTTACTTATCTAAGGAAAATTTATACAGCCTATGCATCATACAAAAAAAAAATTATCATATATCACAAAATTTTTAGGTCATGCTATGGGGGTGCATTTGAGAGAGCTTTTGGAAAATACATTTATATAAATGTCAAAAGCTTTTAATGAAATGTATATAGTGTTTATCAAGTAATGTTTATATACTTCATAAACAATATTTACTTTTAGGCTTAGTGGTTTTTATGAAATGCAAATAGTGTTTTGTAAGGCTCGACTAGAAAAGGAAAAACAAACAACAAAACTACAACTAACCTAATTTAGGCAAAGAGAGAAGGCTCGGTCATGGTGGTTGCAAAGGTCATGCAACTCAAAGCCTAGCATCACTAAGGTGGCGTGACCCCAAGAGATTGGCTGGCAAGGTTGAACAATCCCAAATGAGGTGATGACAAGGTCGCATGACCTCAAGCAAGTTACATTTAACAAGGATGACAGGACTCAAGTCTTGAAATCGACCGCACTCAACTATAGCTCATTTAACTTGATCAAGGGTTGCCGTGATGACCGTCGATGAGCCTTGGCAACCCTCGGTTCTCCGTATCTTGCATCAACCCTCCAAATCTAGCCCGATCAACCCGAACGTCGAGTATTGATTGTCGTTGACCATCCCTTGGTTCACACAAGCCCCTTGCTCAAAGAGAGATGAGTTAGTGTCAATTTCAAGGGTTAAAAAGGAATACGAAAAATGTCATCAAGTATGGACTTCATCATTCTTGAAAGTGCTAAATGCCTAATGCTTAGTCACCTTGAGCTAAAAGTCTTTGGAAGACTTTGAAAATGCAACTCCTTTTTCTAATGGGCTCTCAAAAACTTTTTCCAAACAGTACAACACTTATCCAAGGGTCTTTAGACACTCAAAGGACTGAGAGCGTTTCCAAACGCTCCTTTTAAGAGGATGTACATGAAATTTTAGTGTTGATTACAATCTGTCTTATCATCAATTATTTATTTCATTCTAAAACTGATATTTCTTTTGCATTTTATCTTTGCCCCATGCTATTTTCACTCTCTAAATGGCTATAACAATTTTTAACTTATTCAATTGACGGAAAAAAAGAAAATCCCAAGAGAACTAATTAATCGTGGAAAGGGTGCAAATTGCTATTAATTGAAAATACAAAAATCACGTATTACCATTAAAGTACAAAAATGTCTTTATAAGTCAAAACAATTTGTTTTACTCCACCGCCTTATGGTATTTTCCATTTGTTTTTATACAGACTCTAGTTCCTCTCTTCTACTTACTATTGTGCCCTAGTTGGTTTCTCCAAAAGATTTTCTGTGATGAATTTGAACATTGATACTGATCTTTGTTAATTAATGTTTGCTTTAAATATATATTATGACCATAAAGAGTTCACGACTTCAACTAAAGAATTCCTCTAATAAAAACTTGAACTAAACAATTGTATACTACACGGAGTTATTTTTGGAAATTTTCTATAATATGGGCTTACATTAATTAATTAATTTTCTATTTTAAATAATCGGATTAATGTATATTTTAATATTTGTTAAATCCTAGAGTGATCTTATTGAATTAAATTTTGGCTCTATTAATAGCGAGCCTAGTTGAACAGTAAGTGTAGGCAATTGTATTTAACTGAAATTTGTAATGGAAAGATCTCAATTGACACGCTATTGATTAGGGTTTGTTAGAACCCCTCTTTAACCTATAAAATGGTAGGTTATACCTATCAGCTTACTTAATCCTATTGAAAGCTGCTCTACTAAAATAGGTTATAGAGAGAAAAATCTGACATTCCAATAGATCTCTGATTATCAGGTTGATTTATTTTTTTTAAATGAAGTAATGGCTCAAACATGTATGCTTTAATTCCGTTGTGCTTATACTTGATGTTTTACAGTTATATGGATTCGATTGTTCTTAATTAATTAGTTGTTTATGTGAATAAATTTTTCTACATGTGGTATCAGAGCAGATCATATATAATTGTAGAACTCAATTTTTTTTAATGAACAAATTCGATTTTTTTTTAGCCGAACATGGGCGTTATTTTTTTCATGTGAATTTTTTGATTGATTGATTCTGAAACCTTATGGCTTTTGTTCTACATGTCGAAATCTTTCTAACCATATTTCGTTGAGAATTGAAAGCGAATTTAAAATTTAAAATTCTAGGGTTTATTCATGAAAAAGTTCTAGAATTTTCAAATTTCTTGCAATTGATTGATGTCTGTTGTAAATCGTTGCATGAGTATTGTTATATATATGTTTTAGCATCCTTTTCTTGTATTAAGGTAAGTTTTTAGGTTTTAAATATAAGAAAACTGAATTTCGGCCATGGGAGGCTTAGATCCGATATTTTGAAGCTTATATGTGGAAGCTTTACTCATTTTTTCTTCGTTTAATTCATTCTAGTAAATTATATTGATGTTATATGCAAGACCCATGGAGAGATTTCATCAAAAATCAAGTTAATGGGATTTTTTTTTTTTTTTTTTTTTTTTTTTTTTTAGCGTTCTGGGTCAAAACCCGGTCGTGTGACCCAGTTTTGCAGAGATTCGGAACCTAGCTAGAGGTTGAAGAAAACCTCCAACTGGGCCGAGCCAATGGATGGGCGTAAGCCCATCCATTTCTTTTTTTTTTATGTTTCAAGTTCTGGGCTACGCCCAGAACCCTTATATTGTTTTTTAATGGGCGTGAGCCCAATTTAATTTCATTTGGGCCTAAAGCCCAATTTGTGGGCCACTTTTTAATTAAAAGAAGAGATGGGCCCGTTCCAAGCGGCCCACGTGAGCTCTTGCGGGTCTATGGGCCGGGTGAAGGTTAGGGCCCGCGGGAGGGCCTGAAATATTAAAATAAAAAAATAGAATTAAAAAAAATTTGTGGCAAAATTGTTGCTTGATAAAAAAAATTAGTATATACAATAACTCGCCCAAAGGGGGTTATTGTGTATGTTAATATGGAAAATAACATGAAGATTAATTCTCAAATTTAAAAGATAGGGATGTATAATTGAAAAATATTTATCTGTCCAAAGGAGATAAATGTTTTGAAAATTATATGTAATTCCCTTTTATATTGATATTATGGAAATGTATGATTTAAAAGATTTGTTTGCACAAATGAGATGGATTCTTGATAATTATATGTAATTTTCATTATTATTGTTTTATAAACTTCATGCTGTAGAAAATAATGATGCATTATACACTCTACCCAAATGAGAGTTCATAATGTATTAATTATTTTTGTTAAATTGCCCCCAGCGAACCCCCAGGATGTGACCATTAGAGATGATGCAGCGGTTGAGAATCCTTAGAATGCTCAAACCAAGACTCCTGAGTCTGCGTCTTCTTCTTCCAAGTCCAAATCCAAGTCGAAGTTCGAGGACAAGAGGCGTAGAGACGACGACGATGACGAAGCTAAGTGTCTCTGTGGTACTCTTACGATAAAATTCTTTCCTAGACCTAATTCTAATTCTCTGCCATCTAGCAATGTGGGTCAACTGAATTCTTCCTTGGCAGCAAAACTTAGACATGATTAATTGCGTGATCACATGAAACAAATTTATCAACTTTGTCCATTGATAATTTGTTATAGGCTTCCTATCGAATAAAGTAGGTTCTATCTTAATCCATGACGTATATTTTATTATTACGGTTTAAAAATCAAAATTTGTACGTTACATAACAATAATAATTGATATGGGATATAAACCTTTTATTTATGATACAAAGTCATGATATTTAAGAAGAATAACCTACTACAGTAAGCATATGCCTCCAAAAAAACACCTCTCACTCAAATTTGGTTATTTTGCATTTTTTTCTATATTTATGTTGACAAAAAAAAAACTGATTATTTAAATTTTATTATGTGTTACGGTTTGATTTCATTTTTGATCTTCAATCCATGAGTTAGGGATTTTCCTTCACAATTTGCATTTTGATTTTCAATTATGGGATATATCACGTATACACTTGATTGTTAGGCTACTTCTTCTCATTCTTCTTCTTCTTCTTCCAAATCCAAAGGCAAAACGCAGCTAGTTGCCTCCGATCCTCAGGCCAATCCAATAGAGAATATGAGTGAGCATGTGCACCGTCAACTCCCTTGACTAAGTCAGGGAGAAGGCGGCGGCTACCGTGGCTCCCACGCCTTTTGGCTCTCTCCTGGTAAGGGTCTCTTTTACCGTCTTTCCTAGACCCGATTTGTGGTGCCATGGTCCAAATCTTAACCACCCACCCATGTTGGTCGACCTGAATTCTTCCTTGCCAACATAACTTTGACATGATAAATGATTTTTCCATTGAGACCTTATGGGTGTTTGGTGTTGGTGTTGTCATTATAGGACAAGGAAAAGATAAAAACCCAGAGAAACAGCGAAGAAATTAGTGATGAAAATGGGATAAGCTTTTCACTAGGATTCTTGACTTTTAATCCCCTTCTCAAGTGTGGAAACTTTTAATCCCCTTGTCAAGTGATGTTCCACGTTATAAATAAAGACTGCCTTGTTAGTTTATAAACATCATCCTCACACCAATGTTTCTTTTTAATTTTTGAGTGACCTTTAACTATTTTGTCATGGTTTTGCAAACCTTCGTTAAACAACGACAGGGTATTCCCTTCTTCTTAGAATAAAAAAGATACATGGCACCTTAAAATAACTTGAAACAAGGAATGCACTTGCCGCCAATGGTTTATCTATTGGACAAGCAGGTAGCCCTTAGTGGACCTCTTTCCTCCTTTGTGGTGAGAAACCCTTAACAATCAACAATCCATAGTTCCCTAGTTTTAAAGCTCCATCGTTACTCAATTTCTTAATATTATATAAGAAGTAGGGATAAATGCATTAGAAGTTCTAAAACTTGTCATGAAAGTGCAATTGAATTATAAAAATTTCAAAAAGTATAATTAAGTTTTAAAATTTGTCATAAAGTGTAATTGAGACCTAAAACTTTTATCAATTTTGTCCAATTTAAGTCATTCCATTAATTGTACTTTTTAAAAGTTTTAGGGCACTTTCATGACAAGTTTTATGATTTGATTAGACCTTTTGAAAATTTTAGGACTCAATTAAACTTTTGTAATAACTTTTAGGACTTGATTGCTCTTTTTGAAAGTTTGAGGACTTAATTACAAGTTCGTGACAAGTTTTAGGTTCCAATGCACTTATCTCTAAGAAGTAAGAACCTTTTTATCCAAGTTTGAATTGAAAAGACCTGATATTTCCTCCTCGGTTCTTACCGGGCTAGGTTTTTTTTTTTTTCTTTTTTTCGCCGGCCATAATTACCATTTTCCTAATACTTAACAAGCATACATGAGGATTGAATAAATCGGACCGGGCTCACATTCTGAGCTGAGAAGACCATGGCCCAAAAAAAAAAAAAAACCTTGAACCATGCTGAATACTTTTTTTTTTTTTTTTTTTATCGAAACTCGGCACGTTTTTTCTGCCAGAGTCAATGTACGACACAGTCGATGATCCTTGGCAACACTCCTTGCCATTGCTAGTTGCCAAGCCAACACCATGATCGGCAAAAACAGCCGATCATGGCTTTGCAAAACCGGCTTGCACAATTGAGGAAGGACACGATCATGGGGTGGTGGGTGATTTTCTCGCCGGCGAGGGCCAAATGGCCTTCTGATTTCAAGTCGAAAGCTCTTGCTTGAGGGTGAGCGGTTTTAAGTTCCGTATAGATTTCACCAAGACCTAGAATCTACCATTTAGAACAAGTTCTTCATTTTTTAGAACTTGAAACTTATACCGCATACCCTATAACCTAGAACCTAGAACCTATCTTGTTATGGGGTCAATTCCATGGTCTATCTAAATTTTACCTATATTATTAATTAAACGATTGTAGTGAATTAGAACTTTTAATGTCCACCATTTGTTTCTACAATTCATTTATCATCACTTATATTTAGACATACGAAAAATATGAAAATCAATAAAGTAAAAGTCTCTGTCATAAGATAGAAGGTCAAATTAGTGTTTTTAGATTATCCACTCGTTATTGAACATCATAGAGTATTGCAAGATCACGGGAAAATATAAATCAAGAAAAATATCAAAACTTGTTCTAAGTTCTTCCAACTAGAACCTGTATCAAAATAGGTTCCTCATTTTTTGGAACATGGACTTACTCTATATACCTTGGAATATGAAATTTACAAATTCTCACCAATTCGATTTTTAGATTCTAGGTTCCTGGAACCATGCTCACCCCTATCCTTACCATCGCCTTCGACCTAGGCTCCGACCATCACCGGCGGTGCCCTTTTTGCTCCGACAACAAGCACATGTGCGCCCCAAAGATCTTCCAGGTGCTACTCGGCCCAAGCTTCGATTGGAGGATCCGGGTCATCGAGATCCTCTATCCCGTGCTCGATAGGAACCGCCGACTTTGACGGTGGTGGCGGCAGCGGCACCGTGTTGCGTGGGTTTAGGTTTCCTGACGTGATAAATTCGAGATTCCGAACCATTCGGTGCACCTAAGCCGTTTGTCACCGAGGAAGGTCGGCCATGTGATCCTCGCGTGCAAGAAGGGGATCACTCTCCTCATTCCCACGAAGTAGATGACGACAAGTTTGGTTTGATTATTCTCTTCCAAGGTTCTTGCACACTTTGTATTTCCTCCATTTGTTTTTTTGTGATCTTTTTGGGCTGAAAGTTCCTAATACCGCCTGTTGCATATTAACAGCGAGCAGTGACAACGTAACATTAATCTAACCTGGTTGAGGGCCTTTGATGTTGCCTGTCGCAGAAACCAGCAAGTACCGACACTAACTTGACTTGGTTAAGATCGGTTCTACATTTTCCTTTCGGTCGTTGTATAGATGAGCTATTAAGTATAGCGAGTTGAAATCAAGCGCAGATCCATCAATAAATTCAACTTAGTCAATTGTAGCATGTACCGGATCAAGCTTTGTGAGTCAGCGTTTGATCAAGAGATGTTTTAGCTAGTTCAAGAGATGTAATTGAGATACTTACAAAAGGGGGGAAATTGCCCAAAAAGTCCTAAACCTATTTCGTTTTTGCTAATTCAACCCTAAACATTTTAATTTTGTCGATTCAGTTCTAAACCTTTTTATATCTTATCAATTGAGTCAATCTAGCCAATTTTAGCCGGAAATTACTGATATGGTTAGTCAATGCTAATGTGGCACTTTTTAATAATTTTTTGAATTTTTTTTTGAATTTTAAGTTTTGGGTTTGGGGTTAGGGCTGACAAGGATTATCAGCCGACCCTCATCGGTGAACCTCGCCAGCCCTAACCCCGAACTCCCAAAAAAAATTCACAATTCAAAATTCAAAAAAAATATTAAAAAGCGCCATGTCAACGTTGACCTGTCACATCAGCAATTTTAGGCCAAAATTGGCTGGGTTGACTCAATTCATAAGAAGTGAAAACGTTTATGACTGAATTAGC
Source organism: Eucalyptus erythrocorys (assembly GCA_014182555.1). Taxonomy (NCBI): domain Eukaryota; kingdom Viridiplantae; phylum Streptophyta; class Magnoliopsida; order Myrtales; family Myrtaceae; genus Eucalyptus; species Eucalyptus erythrocorys. Next base: position 28,478,494 of record CM024603.1, on the reverse strand, counting down.
AAAATTTAAAGGTTTAGAACTAAATTGGTAAAATCATGATAGGTTTGAAACTTCCTAAACAATTTTCCCTTATGAAAGGCTTATGGAGGTTTTGCTAGTGGAATTTGTGATCCACTGTAGTAATCCCCAGTATTTTTGAAAGATCTCGACTTGACTAGGATTCTCAACTTTAGATGATCGCATACAATTACTTATTTCTCATCCTTACTATATTCTTCTTTTTCTGCCAAGATTTAGAGAACGTGAGCTGAATAATAGTCATTAATTTGGAAGCTTGTCAGTTTAAGTTTTGGCTTTGCGTTTATTAATGGGCATTTAATCTGGCCTGATTTCTCAGGGCGCGCATGACAAAATTTCTGTTTCAGAAATTGATTTCTAGCCAGAAATTGATTTCTTAATTTCTATTTTCCGGACAAGTTTCTGAGCAAAGAAAGCCGTTTGATAACGACTCAAAATTTCTATTTACGAACAGAAATCCGTTTGATAAAATAATAAAATTTCTATTTCTAGGAATAGAAATTGATTAGAAATTGATTAGATAACAACATAGGAAATCCTCAAATACAAAATAATAGTCAAAATAATACTAAAACAACATAGGAAATCCTCAAATACAAAATAATAGTTGAAATAATACTAATACCTTACAAAAGTTGAAAATACAATTTCATGGAATTTCCTATTACACGTGCTTACGTTTCCTATTACGTAATATTTTCTTTCGAAAAATAAATAATGTGGCAAAAAAAATCAATTGAAATTCAATTGTAGTGAATATGTCATTATGTTTTTGCCGAAATTGATTTCACGTTAATCAAATAAGTCTAATGATAGCCATGATTATAATAGTCTAATTCTAATTTCTTTCCAAATTTTGTTAAAAAAATCCTCACCATGTTAAAAAATTGTCACCAATTTTTTTTCAAAATTATCAACACTAGGATTATTTAAAAATTTATTATCAAAATCTATATTTTCATTAACACTCTTACAAGAACAATAGATTCCTTATTAGATCTCTTTTCCTTATAAAAGAAAAATTGGATGAAACCGGGATAAGTACACTAATGGTGCCAAAAAGTTGTGTACGGCGCTCACTTTGGTGCCAAAAGTTTCCGTCGGATCACTTAAATGCCAAAAATCTTGAAAAACGATCATTTAAGTGCCAATGCCGATGAACTTGGCCGGAAATCCGACGTGGCTTGTCGGAAAGTTGAGTCAGCATCCAAACACCAAAACGACGCCGTTTTCCCCCAACTTCGAAACCCTAATCCCCAAATTGAGAGAAAACGACATCGTCTTCGTCTTCTTCTTCCTCCAACACCCATACCAGCAACGGCAGCAGCACGGCGACAGTAGCAGCAGTAGCACCGATAGCACACCAGCAGCGACACCAACAACGCACTAGCAGTAGCAGCACACCAGCAGCACTTCCGACCCATCTTCTTCTTCCTCCTCCTCCGCCCTCGCCTTTGATTTTTCCTGCAACTTCTTGCTCGAGCAACAATCTCAATTTCTCTCCGCTCACCTGGTCAAGCAATTACAATGGTGACTGAGCGACGGTGGCAGAGCGACGGTGGCCGAGGACGGTGGCCGAGCAACGGCGGACGAACAATGGCGGACGAACGGCGGAAACCCTAATTTCAACCCCCATTGAGCTAAACAACGTCGTTTCCGTGAAGCCATCCACGTAGGACGACAAAACGATGTCGTTTTCTTAAGGAGGACCGAAAACGACGTTGTTTAGAGGCCCCATTGAATTTTTTTTTTTTTAAAAAAAAAAAAGCCACGTAATCATTTTGACCGGAAATTCTCGCCGGTGGCACTAAAGTGAGCGTTTTTTCTCCAATTTGGTACTTGAGTGATTTGGCGGAAACTTTTGGCACCAAAGTGAGCGCTGTACACAACTTTTGGCACCATTAGTGTACTTATCCCGATGAAACCCTAATGATTTGACCAATTTTTACCGTCTCAATATGAAATTTATGATTAAAAAATAGTTAGCCGATAGAGTCGTTGTCCGCGTATTACGGAAGAGTAGGTAAAGAAAGACTCGTTAGATATGAATATGACAAGTTGACTATTACTATTCGTGAAATCTCTCACGTGCAACAAATGAAGCCTTGTTCATTCAATTCCCACCATTTGGCCCAATGGTTAAGATTTTCAATCAATATTTTGGACTAAATTAACTATTTCTATTTCTATTTCAATATTAGTGATCTAAAATATTTTGGACCAAATTGAAAAGTTAAGAAAAAAAATTTTCTATTTCTGTTTTAGAAATTGGAGAAGCTAAAATTTTTAGCTTCTGATTTCTCCTCCAAATCAGTTTTTGGAATAGAAATCTGTTTCAGAAATAGAAAAATCAAATTTTGTTACCAAACGGATTTCTGTTCCAAACCTGTACCGGGGAACAGAAATCAGGAGAGAAATCATTTCTGAAATTTTGTCATGCAGGCCCTCAAAAACTACGGGCTATATTTATATATTTTTCATTTTCAGGCTGCTGATCTTGGAGGCCTGCTAAAACTGATGCTTAGGAAGATCGATCCGCCGTTCAATTCCATGATGCAGACTTCTCCGGTCCACACTTCCGGGTCCAAACCGGGTTCTACCAACTATATAAAGATCAAATTGCAAATTCCATTTCCTTCGATAAAATAAACCTGTTAAGATCCTTACCTTATGTAATTGGATGCTAAATTTGGAGAAAAGAAAGGAAATGAACTCTTGCCATTTTATTTCTTAATTGACATGAGATCAATCATACTTATTAATATCATACGATAAAATATTGAATATAATGTGCTTCGATCAATTTATCACTAAATCTACTAACTCTATACATATGTACAAATATATGTCACGATATTTAAGAAAGATAATGTGCTATAATATTATGTGGTATGCCAAACAGAGACCCCAAAATAAAAAATCTTTTTTTATCTAATCATGGATTTTACTCAAATTTTAGTTTTTTTTTTTTTGCATATTTCCTAATTTTATATCAAGAAAAGACGATTGTATAGAATTAATTGTGTCTTAGGATTTGATTTTCGATTTGCCATCCATGAATTTGGGATTTCAATTTCCAATTATGGGATCAAAGTACATGTGGACATGTCATTGTATGGTTATGTTAGTTGGATTTGGCTAGATTTAGTATTGGAGAGCTTGATCAGAAAATTTGTGAAACTAGAAGGATTTGATTTGGAGTACCAACTAGAGTCTCATTGCTTCCATGGCTACTCCATCTCAAGTTTGAAGCCTGAGTGACCATGGCTACCGTGGCCATTTGGGTTGAAGTTAAAGCTTGTGGAAGCAATGAGCAATCTAGCTCAAGTTGGCACTGCGAGATGGTGGCAAGCGGTGTTGTGATGTTTTTTTTTTTTTTTTTTTTTTTTTGGGGCCTAGGATTGATTTTAATTTTTTAATTTTCCTTTTCTTTTATTATTATTATTATTATTATTATTATTATTATTATTATTATTATTATTATTATTATTATTATTATTATTATTATTTTGTGTTTATCTAATACAACTCGGCTTTAGTGGCCATATCTACCTTTTGATATAATAATAATAATAATAATAATAATAATAATAATAATAATAATAATAATAATAATAATAGTATAATAATAATAATAATAATAATAATAATAATTATTATTATTATTTTGTGTTTATCTAATACAACTCGGCTTTAGTGGCCATATCTACCTTTTGATAAACAATGTCAACAACAATTGGTTGGAAAAAATCTAGAGATAAATTAAAGGACGACTTGTATAACTTTTTAAAAGTACGAAGATGATTTGAGATTTCAGGCAAGAGTCTAAAGACTACTTATACCTTTATACCTTAATTTGATACTTGTTTTTTTTTTTTTTTTTTTGATGGGGGGCCTAGGATTGCTTTTAATTTTTCAATTTTCCTTTTCTTTATTACTAATTTTTTATTTTTTATTTTTTTAAATTTTAATTTTAATTTTAATTTTTTTTTTTTATCTAATACACCTCGGCTTAGTGGCCATATCTACCTTTTGATAAACGATGTCAACAACAATTGGTTGGAAAAAATCTAGAAATAAATTAAAGGATGACTTGTGTAACTTTTTAAAATGTACGAAGACGATTTGAGATTTCAGGTAAGAGTCCAAAGACTACGTATACATTTTTACCTTAATTTGATACTTGTATCTTGACCCTAGGATCACCAACTATATAAGATCAAATTGCAAATTCCATTTCCTTAAATAAATCAAACGTGTTGGGATTCTTACCTTACGCAAATGCATGCTCAAATTGGAGAAAAGATAGGAAATGTAATCTTACCAATTTATTTCCTAATTGACATGAGATCAATCATACTTATTAAGATCAACCATATTTATTTCCTCATGTATCTTGACCCTAAGGAGCACCAACTATATAAGGTCAAATTGCAAATTCCATTTCCTTCATTGAATTTTTTTTTTTTTTTTTTTTTTTTTGACGAGGAAAGGGTGATATTCATTGATTAGCCCATAAAAAGGCGCCATAAGGTGAAAAGTCTAAACAAAGCAGGGAAATTAAAGACATAGGAGGATAATTAACCCATTGGGGAGGGAGTTTGTTCGCGAGATGTGTCCGCGCTACCCAATCAGCTGCTGCATTTGACTCCTGGTGTGAATACTCGAAACTTATGGCTTCCATTTGGGCTACGAGTGTCTTGCAGTCGTCCACAAGGGAATGGGCCTGCCAAGGAACTGCTGCACGACCCAAAAGGAATTCAGCAAGTGCAAGGTTGTTAGTTGATATGAGCACGGGCAGATCTAAAGTGGAGAGGACTTCAGCTTCTGCAGTTCGTATGGAACAGGGAGTTCTGTTCTCCCGAAGCCACTTTAGGGCGTGTCGCACGGCTAGGGTTTCCGCGACAAGAGCATACGGAGCGGCGATGGACTTGACGAAGCCAGCGACGAGGCGGCCAGAGGTGTCTTTGCACAAGCCAGCCACTGAACCCCTCTGGGTTTCTCTGTTCCAAGCTGCATTTACATTCAGCTTCAAGGAATTCAGGTCAGGGGGTTTCCATTCTTTGCTAAGATTTGGTGCTGTACCGTGATGGAAAGAAGCCTCCCGATCCTTTTTTTGTGTTTCCAGGACAGATCAGCTAAAAGGCGAGCGCTTTCCACGGCGTGGACGGGGTCTGGCGCTCGTCCCCTGAAGATGGCGCCATTCCGAGCAAGCCAGATGTTCCAGAGAGTAGCAGCGAAGAGGGATTTTGCTTTCAGGTCAACTCGTGAGGTAAGATTTTGATGGATCCATTCATCAATCCGGGTAATTTGTTCGGGGTTTGTGGAGATTGAGATTTCAGATGCTAACCAGACATCTTTGACCCATCCACAGAGTATGAAGAGATGTTCGACTGTCTCAGGTGCCTGGCCGCAAAGTTTGCAAACTGGATCAGGTAAGAGTTTCCTGTGATAAAGATTTTTTGTGGTGGGAAGGGAGTTTTGGCATGTGTTCCAGATGAATATTATGATTTTGGGGGAAATGGGAGTTTTCCAGAGTAAAAGCCAAAGAGATTTTGGGGGTCGATATGAAAAGGATGGGTTTTGACTGGGGAGGGAAGTGGAGGAGCTATGGATGCGATTATATCCGCTTTTAACGGTGTATGTACCTTCCTTGTCAGGATTTGAGTGGATGGGTAGGGGTTGGGTTAGTATTTCTTGAGCTATTTCTGCCTGAGACAGAGTTGTTACTTTCTGGACATTCCATGCTCTGCAAGTAGTGTCAATGAGGTCAGCCACAACAGTGGGGTCTTCTTTATTTGCTGGTCCAGGTAGTTTGCCAATGGGCAGCCATACGTCTTCGCGAATTCGTATCGATTTCCCATCGCCGATCTCCCAACGAGTGTCTTTTTCTATAGCATCTCTTCCTTGTATAATGCTCTGCCAACCCCACGAGGGGCGATTGCCTTTTGCCGCTAACCAGAAGTCATTGTGAGGAAAATAGACGCTTTTCAATACTTGGCACCATAGATCGTTGGGTCTGGTAACAATCCTCCATGCTTGTTTGCCCAACATGGCTAGGTTAAAAAGCTTTAGATCTCTGAAGCCCAAACCCCCTCTATCCTTTCTGACTTTCATCTCTTCCCATTTTTTCCAGTGGATACCTCGTTTACCAGCATGTTGATTCCACCAGAAGGATGCTATCCGTGACTCAATTGTTCGGTATAAGGAGTTTGGAAGTTTGAATATGGACATAACATACTGGGGAATAGCCTGTATGACTGTTTTAATGAGGACTTCTTTGCCCGCTTTAGAAATAAACTTTTCCTTCCAGCCTGCCAGTTTATTGTCTATCTTGGTCAAGATCCTAGTAAAAAGATGTTTTTTGGTCTTTCCCCAGTCAGTTGGGGTGCCAAGGTATTTTCCGAAATTTTCACCATCAGCCACTCTCAATTCTGCAGCCAGGTTTTGTTTGAGGGAGATAGGGCAGCTTTTGCCGATAAAAAGGCTAGATTTGTTGAGGTTTACTGCTTGGCCTGACACATAACAATACTGATTTAAAACAGTAGAGACATTATGGGCTTCTCTGAGATTACCTTGCAAGAAAAAAAATGGCATCGTCTGCAAATAGGAGGTGGGAAAGGGTGGGGCAAGTAGGGTTCAAGCGAATACCTTTAATAAATCCATCTTGAACAGCTTTTTTCATTAAGGTAGAGAGGATATTGGACATGATAATAAAAAGATAGGGCGATAGGGGGTCTCCTTGTCTAATTCCTCTAGTTGGAACAATTTCAGCTGATAGCTTGCCATTAATTAGAATGTTAAAAGACACTGTCGAGATGCATACCTTGATCCAGTTGACCCACTTCGCATGAAACCCCAATTTTAGCATGTAATCGCATAAGAAGTCCCATTCCATTCTGTCGTAGGCCTTTTGCATGTCGAGTTTAAGGATAGCATGATGTTTGCGTGTTCTCTTTCTCACCCTTAAATGATGGATCACCTCTTGCACTATGAATATGTTGTCTTGAATTTGTCGGTTGCTCATGAAAGCTGTTTGTTCTTCTGCGATTAGCATTAGCAGCCAAGGTTTGAGCCGGTTTGCTAGGATTTTGGCTATGATTTTATAGTTGAAATTGCATAAACTAATGGGTCTGAATTGGGAGATGCTTTCTGGGTTTGAGACTTTAGGGATGAGGGTGATATGTGTGCGATTTATTTCTGGTTCAAGGGTCCCTTGGCTGAGGAAAGAATGTACCATGCTGAAAAGATCATCCTAAATAGAAGGCCACTGACTTTGATAAAATAAACTTGCCAGCCCGTCCGGTCCTGGTGCTTTTGACACCCCTAGCTGAAAAACAGCCGCTTTAACTTCTTCTTTTGTGACTGGCTTGATTAGATCTTCATTCATTTCCTCGGTTACGGTCATTTGACATTGGTCTAATATAGGATGATAGTTGCGATCGCCAACAGAGGTGAAAAGAGATTGGTAGAAGTTGGTGATGTGGTGGCTGATGGTATCTGGGTCTCTACACCAGGTATGATCATGTAACTGAAGCATAGTAATGCGATTTTGCTGGCGACGCTGGATAGTGGTTGCATGAAAAAACTTAGTGTTTTGATCACCCCATTTCAGCCATGCTATCCTGGATTTCATGCACCAATAGATTTCTTCTTGCCACCACAACTCTTCAATTTTCCGGGTGATGGTATTGATTTCCATTCTGTCTTGTATCCTTGTTGTGCTGTTAGTTAGTTCCGTGAGTCGACATTTGAGAGATTTTATCTGTTTGTAGGCATTTTGAAATTTCCCCTTGCTCCATTTCTGGAGGTTTGTTTTGAGGCGTTGCAGTTTCTGAAGAAAAGTGGAAGTCGCTAGGTCTGAAGATGTCCATGCTTGTTGAAATTGCTCTTCAAAATCAGGGTCTTCAAGCCAGAAGGGCTGAAACTTGAAGAGTTTTTGTGATTTGCTGCCTGATTGGTGGAGGGAAAGGATAATTGGGCTATGGTCCGATCCGATGGCTAGTAGCGCAAAGGCTTGCGCATCTGGAAATTGTACTCTCCATTCCATAGTGCAGAGAACTCTATCGAGTCGTTTTTTAACTAACGCAGCTCATTCTCGATTGTTGGACCAAGTATAAGTACACCCCTTGCTTTCAACATCCATCAGGGAGGCTTCATCTAAAAAATCCCGGAAAGCAGCAATACGGTAGCGATCCACCTCCCTGCACCCCACTTTTTCCCAGTGATAAAGTATTTCATTAAAATCTCTGATGCATAGCCACGGTAGTTGAGTATGAGGATTGCTTTCTCTCACAAACCACCAGAATCTGAGTCTTTCCTGATAATTTGTAGGCGCGTGAAGGAAAGAGATACACATAAGGCAGCCACTATGGACATCTCGGCAGGTGAGGTTGATAAGATGCTGAAAGCCTCCTGTAACATTCATCTGAGTCTCTTCATCCCACAACAATGCTAAGTCCCCTGCGGTTCCCACAGGTTCAATAATATATGACTTTTTTAGGGAAGTCTTTCTTCGAACTCTCTCCACAACATGAGATTGATTTTTTGTTTCCATTATGAACACCAGGTTGGACCTTTCTTGAGCCACAAGGGCTCTGAAATGCTGGACTGTCAAGGGGTTGCCCAGCCCTTGACAGTTCCAGCTGAGAAGTTTCATCTGTGCTGGAGTGGCTGTTTAGGGCCAGCCACCAAGGCCCTTGAGCTTACCCCTTCCCATGACTGGACCGGGGTATCAAGAAGGAGGTTTTCATTCAAGACATGCTCCTGCAGATTTTTCTTTTCATAGGGACTGACCCGCTTTTGTTTCTTTGCCGCAGGGGCTTTATATATCGCCTTCCCTTTCTTTGCATTCATTAGTGGTGATTCATTACCAGCAGGACATAGAGGTAGAGTTGGCTGTTCTGGTGAGGAATAGCTACTGGTGGAGCTCCAATTGCTTGTTTTACCAGGTTTAACAGGGATGATAGCTAAAGCTTGGGGCTCGGTTGGTGTTTCGGCTACCTGTGTCTCGAGAACCTCGGTCTGTGTCTCCATAACGACCTCCTCATCTAGTTCCAAAAGGTCAAGGTTGCCATAGAAAGTCTTCCAGTAGGGACTCAGGTCCTTGACTTCAGCTTTTAACCAAGACCCGAAACGCCCTGGTTTGCCCTCTTGCAGGCCAGTTTCTTCATATGGAATGTCAGGGCATGCCGCTAGGTAGTGCCCCATGCGACCACATGAGTAACAGTAGTAGGGCAGCCGTTCATATTTGTAATCAATCCACCACTGTTTACCCCCACAAGAAATTATACTACCTGTTTTGAGAGGATTTGACAGGTTGAATATTACTTTTGCCTTACCAGTTTTTGTTGCATATAAACTTCGTGGTTCGATTTTGATTTCTTCAACTTCCCCCAATTTTGCAGCAAGGAGGCGTATGGTTTCTTCATTAACCCTAGCCCGAGGAAGGCCGATGAAGTGAACCCAGAAGGCACAATGTGTGAAATCATAGCAGTGTTCAGGTATGTTTGGATCTCCTTCCTTTAGAACTAAGAGATTACTTGAGAAAGACCAAGGCCCAGTTTGAAGCACCCTAGATTTGTCTGCCATAGACTGAAAGGTAAAGGAGAAAAAACCTGGTTCAATTTGTTCACAATGAACTGCAGCAATTCGCCAAGATTGTTTCATGGTAGTAATAAATGCCTGAAAGTTGACATTTGGTTTTGAGTATAGCTTGCCATATAGAGTGCGCTCACTATGCTGTTTGGCAGATTCAGGTAACTCATCCCCCAAATCAGTAAAATCATCTTTAGACCATAGATCACCCATTTTCCGACAGAGAGCTGCTACTCAAAGTTGGTTTTCCCTATTTTCTGCCATATTTTCTACAAAAGCAGAGATCTGAGACAGCTATGGCTTGGAATGAAGGGAACTCTGAAAGAGGCAGGACAACAAGGGAGGCGGAAACCGCGAGACGATGTTGTTGGGGAAGTTGCGAGCTGAGGCTGGTTTAGCCTAGAGAGTCCTCCAAGAGCTGAGACTTTGTTCAAATAAAGCCAAGGGCGTACCTGGGGAAGATGGACAGAAATCGTGGAGGTTGGGTCCGAAGATTGAGGTAAGCACTAGGGTTTTACAGTGAAGCTCGAGTAGCACACCATCTTATGAAAACTAAAGGAGAAAAACAAACGGTGAAAGAAGCGCTAATCGGGAGGGGAAGGATCGAAGATGGCCATTGCAAGAAGATTAGGGTTTTTTGCAAGGGAAAGGGGAAACTATCACCGAGGGATAGGGAGGGACTCAGACCAAGCTGAGGGGAGAGCTCGTAGAGAAGAGAGTCACATTGCCGTGACTTTTCCTTCATTGAATTAAACGTGTTGGGGTTCTTACCTTATGTAAATGCACGATCAAATTGGAGAAAAGAAAGGAAATGTGATCTAACCAATTTATTTCCTAATTGAGATGAGATCAATCATACTTATTAAAATCTTATGATTCAAGATCCAAATTATGTGCATCTTATTAGGCGATTCCACGAAATATTGTGTCTAAAGTGTATCTATCAATTTATCACTAATACCCAGATTCTACACACACACACACACACAATTATATTAACTCTTATAATTAATAATTTTTTATAATTTACATATCAAGGAAAGTAGGCTTTATCCTAATTCTCAGTGCATATTTTATTATTATGGTTTCGTAGTAATACAAATTGATATTTGCATGTTACATATCAATACTAGATGATATGGCATGTAATCCTTTTAATTACGCTTTAATATAATAATATTTAAGAAAGATAATGTGCTACCGTATGTTATGCTAAACAGAGACCCACAAATAAGATATTTTTGTATATGATCATGAATTTTACTCAAAGTTTGGTTATTTTGCATATTTCCTAATTTTATGTTAAGAAAGGGCGATTGTTTACAATTCAATGTATCTTACAATTTGATTTTTGATTTACCATCCGTGTATTTGGGATTTTGATTTACAATAATGAGCAATTGCATTTATACTTATTATCAAGTCCAAAAATAATCATGATGTGTATGTGTATATTTACAATTTACATCCCAATTGGTGAATTACAATTAAAGAAGGAAAAAAAGAAAGATAACGACGATGGCAACGATGACATCCTAATTGGGCTCCTCAGGCTGCTTCTTCTTCTTCCAAGTCCAAATCCAAGTTGCGGACTAGAGATGACGACGACGGTAACGATGGCAGCGACGGCAGCTCCCCAGGTAAGTGTCTATTTGCGTTACTCTTACGATAAAATTCCTTCCTAGACTTGACTAAATTCTGAATCTCAGCGAGCAATGCGGGCTGACTAAATTCTTCTTTGGCAGCAAAACTTAGACATGATCAATTGCGTGATCACATGATACAAATTTAGCAACTTTGTTGATTGATAATTTGTTTGGGGCTTCCTATCAAATAAAGTAGGTTCTATCTTAATTCATAGCGTATATTTTATTATTGCAGTTTTGTAATAATAAAAATCAAAATTTGCATGTTACATAACAATAATAAATGATCTGGGACATGAAACTTTCATATATGATACAAAGTCACGATATTTAAGAAGAATAACCTGCTACAGTACCTTCTCTTATGCTAAGCATATGGCCCTAAAAAAACACGTCTCACTCAAATTTGGTTATTTTGCATTTCTTTATTTATTTATGTTAACAAAAAAACTGATTATTTAAATTTTATTATATCTTACAGTTTGATTTCATTTTTGATTTGCAATCTATGAATTAGGGATTTTGATTCACAATTTGCATTTCGATCTTCAATTATGGGATATATCACGTATATACTTGATCGTCTAACTTCAAGAATAAGTATCACATGTGTTGTGTTGTGTGTGTACAACGTCTTAATTGGTCAATTAAAGTTAAAGAAGTAAGGAAGATAGACACATAAAATATTACATATATCCCTCATGGCTGGGAGCTTCTTCTCAATCTCCTTCTAAATCCAAATCTAAACCTAAATCAAAATCAACATCGCGTCCATATTACATCCTCAACTCCATGGACCCTAAAGTAAAAGTAGATGAGGTCAATGCGCAAGTGCTCCATCAACCCAACGATCCACCACCTGCTCAATCCCGTCATGGTGGCAATAGCTCTAGCTCCACTAGTAAGAGACTCTTTCTTCCTCAATATGATTTTTTCTAGACTCAGTCCTTGGTGATATTGCGTATAACCCAGCATCCATTTTGGAATGGAACATGATTGGGCATATTGCCACCTTTGAAAATTCGATATAACCTAGACTTTGCCCATCTTATCTTTCTTCTCTTTGGCTAGACCCATGATCATTTCTCTTTTCTCTTTTTTATTTTGTTCGATTGAGTGCATAAAAATCACTCACTTTATGATAAATGATTTTTCCATTGAGACCTTATGGGTGTTTGGTGCTTATGTTGTCATTACAAGGAAAAGGAAAAGGTAAAAGCCCAAAGAACCCAAAGAAATAGCGAAGAAGCTCAAGTGAATGATGAAGATGTGATGGCTTTTCACTAGGATTCTTGGCTGTTTTTTCCCCTATCAAGTGATGTTCCACTTTATTAATAAAGACTACTTTGTTGGTTTATAAATATCATCCTCACACGAATGTCCCCTTTTAATTTTGTCCCCTTTTAATTTTTGAAGATATTCTTCGATTACCATTGTGATCCTTACTATGACCTTAAACTATTTCATCGGGGTCCGTTAAACAAACAGGGAATTCCCTTCTTTTCGAAATAAAAAAGATACATTGCACTTTAAGTAATTTGAAATACATGGGTCCTTTTGACATTTTAAGTTCTAACGAGAGCAAGCGGATGTTGGCCACCAAAAAAAAAAAAAAAAAAAAAAAAAGAAAAAGAAAGAAGGCAAGAACAAGAACTGCAAGAATGCTGTGGCCTTTCCCACAGGAAAAAACAGGGATTTTGTACCCTGCTTGTTGCTCTGAAACTGCAGTTTTGTCACTTGTCCAGTGTGGAAAGGGTCTTACTTTGCATGTTTGACACGATTTATTTTTTCTTTTCTTGACCCGAGGTGATCTCAATTTATCTTTATTTCCTCCTGTTTGCTGATGAAGAAGTTTACTTCCTTGCAAATATTAAAAATGCCTCCTTTCCTCATATGCGACCGCCATTTTGCACAGCCTTTTGGCTCTGTTTCTGTTCCTGGAGTCCTCAGGCAAAAAAACGTTTGCCACACGGTTACTCTTTTGTTTTAGCTAGGTCAGCTTCAGCTTCTCTAGTGACGTCATCCTCTTTTTCCTTTCCACTGATGATTAATTAAAAACTTATCTAAATCAAAAGATCAAATAGATTATTTTATTACATCTGCATGGATGGTGGTTATAAACAATCCTTCCGTGTGGGATTAGCTCAAAATGGACATTCAAAAAGTAAAAATGTGCTTCTAGCAATTGTCTAGACATTTCCATTGGGATAGGGTTTCTTTTCCATCTCATACTTTGGCCAAACTCTCTCAGATAAGACTCTTTGGACCCAATTATGCAAAAAATGATAGCCCATTTGGACTGTTGAGCATGATGAGACTTACAGAATGTCTTGCCTCCTTAGAAAATCTTCAAGCACCCTTACATATTCATCTTTACTCTTCATACATGGGCTCTTCTTTGACCCTGCCAATTTTGAGTAATGTAATGGCAACTCTCTTGGTTTCAGTCAAACTATCGTTCAATGGCCGCTTTTTAGTCTGGTGAGGGTTATATTTGGTTATCCCACGAGTATGAGAGAGAGAGAGAGAGAGAGAGAGAGAGAGAGAGAGAGAGAGAGAGAGAGAGAGAGAGAGGTTCCCGGAGCGGACTAATGCTAAATTGTTCTTTTCCAGTTAAGCTTATCGGATTGCTTCCCAATTTTCCTCCATAAACTGTATTTACAATCTTGCTGCGTCTTCTCTATCGTGCTTTGAGCAGAAAACATGAATGCATTAGCAACGACCGATAGGAACTTCAGGCTAGCGGCTCAGCTGTTGGGGTTGGACTCTAAGCTTGAGAGGAGCTTGCTTATTCCTTTTAGTGAAATCACATTAATTGGTTCTGTTTCAGACACTTTTTTCGTTTGCCATACGGATGAATACATCAAGACACAACCAGATTCTGAGTGCTTCCGTGCAGTAGACTTGCGATTTATTTTATTTCCTTCTTTTGAAGAAGAAGCATAAAATGACCTGACGGATTTTGCAGGTTCAGTGTACCATTCCCAAAGATGATGGAACACTGGCTTCCTATGTCGGATTCAGTTCACCACGACGATGCTAAGGGCCCAATGAAGGAAGGAATCAAAAACCACCTAGAGGTTTCTCTCTATCTCTCTCATGCGTATACAATCCTCTCTTCGTTTGTGTGACATCTTGAATTTTCGACCCCGTCTTGATAATATGAAATGGGCACTTCGTCAATGCGCCTATGGTCATTTTTCTTGGAGCTGATCACTCTCGAGTTAACTAACCTGTTAGGTGAAGCCGTTAAGAGATATAAATGCGGCAGACTTAAGAATTCAATCGGAAATCGACCACTCGACCGTGAGAATCGGCAAGGGTCAATACAGCACCGTTATAATCGATTAGTGATCGGATATAGATCCATTCAATGGAAACACGTGTTGAAGAAAAATCCCTTATAAGTTTTGAAGTTAACAAAACATCCTCATCAGTTAAGTCTGAAGAATCCAAGACTCAGTTGCTTAAGTCTGAAGAGTTCAAGACCCAAGCGTTTCCGTCTGAAGGTTACCAGACCCAGAGTTACGGTCTGATGATCTCCACACCCAATCAAAGTCTAAAGACAGTCAGACCCAGTTTTTGCGATTTTGCTAGGCTGTCAGCAGATTATTTTTATGGTTAAGGAAATCAAGATTTGGATATTATCTTCCCTAACTTATCCATGGAATATCTCTAGCTATGATCGTGAGCTCGAAAGATTTTTTTCCTTGGATTTTATCCGTTGAAGATCAAGCAAGTTCTAGAAGGATCTAATTTTGGAAACTCAAGATCTTGATTGTATGGGCGAGCAGGATTGACGAGCTATTTTCTACTTATATATTCAACAACAAGAAGATCACTTAAATTGATTCATTCCAATGGGTTGATTGGATGAATTCTTGGAAAGTGCTAATGGCTATGAAGGCACGAAGGGATATTTAAGGTGTGTCGAAGTTGTTTGAAAATATGAGTGAGAGCCGGTAGAAAATTTCAAAGTTAGAACCTCTGAAATCTCTCGTTCTCAAAATCTCTTGTGCTCAAAATTGTGCACTAAAGAGAGACACTTATATGTGAAACAGCGAGAAGCTGTAGAAAAGACTTTCTACTAAAGAAGTCTAGATCGTAGACTGTAAAGCTCTCATTTGTTACATAGTGATTACAGCCAGTTGGTTACCGGCGTGGAGAGTGGACGTAGGCTTACAATAAGCTGAACCACTATAATCTTTGTGTCAAATTTCTCTTACCCTACTCTACTCATTTTTATGAATGCGTGATTTATTTATTTCTGATGTGATTTTCATACCAAAGGATATTTCGGTCAAAGACTTGAAAAGAATTTCATAAACACCTATTCACCCCCCTCTAGGTGTATTTACTAGCCTTTATCAATTGGTATCAGAGCGGGTTGTTTATTTTATTAGAAGTGTTTATTATTTCTAAAGCTAAAGATCTATGGCTAGTATTTTGGCTCCAGGTTTGATTGAAGGCCAAAGCAATACCAGACCTCCTTACTTCGAATACAACATATGGAAAAACAAGATGAAGGCATTCCTAAGATCCAAAGATCCTCAGGAATGGGATGTAGTGGAGAAATGAATTGTTCCTAAAGCTGCATCAACTACAGGAAAAGAATTAGCTGATGGAGTGGGATTGTCACAAACCAAAATTTCAAAGAGACAAGCCCTTGATGCAAAAGCTATCTATTCTCTATATTGTGCATTATCTCCTACTGAGTATAATAGAATTTCATCTTGTGAAACAACTAAAGAAGTTTGGGATAGACTGCACGTCACTTATGAAGGAACTGATCGAGTCAAAGAAACCAAGATCAATATACTTCTTGAATAATATGAAGCCTTCAAAATGAAGCCAGGAGAATCAATTACGGATATGTTCAGTCGATTTACAGAAATTGTAAATGGCTTAGCATACCAAGGATAGTCAATTTTAGGACCAATGAAGGTCAATAAATTGTTGAGAGGACTCTCCAAAGATTGGAATCACATAAAGACATCCATAAGAGAAACATAGAGGATTATGTCTCTTTCTGTAGATGAGTTGGTTGGTACACTTCAATCATATGAAGTCGAGCAATTCAATGAGGACTTTGACACCAAAGGTAAGAAGTCAATTGCTTTAAAATCTAATGATGATTCTGATGTTACAGATTCATAAGAAGACTTGGATGATGAAGAGTTGGCACTCCTGATTAGAAAGTTCAGAAGGTTAAATAGAAAAGGAAGAAGGTTCAATGAAAAGAGACAAAACAATCAAAGATTTCAAAAGAAGTCAAATGAAGAAGAAGACACTAATAAGGATGTTGTTTGTTTTGAATGCAAGAAAAAGGGACACATCAGACGCAACTGTCCCTTATTGAAGTAAAAGAAAGGAAAATCAAAAGGTTCAAAAAAGCACTCAAAGCTAAAACATGGAGTGACACTGAGTGTGAAGAGAGTGATGAAGAGTATGCCAATATTTGTCTTATGGCTGACTTAGACTCAGACTCAGACTCAAGCTCAGATTCAGACTTAGACTTAGACTCAGATTCAAATAGCGATGTCAAGGTTAGAAATTTAAAGATTCCTATCAAAGTGTCGAACTACATTGATGAACTTTGTCTCAGTCTTAAAGGCTCTCTTAAAAGGATTTCTGAACTAAAAAGGGAGAATTCCAAATTGAAACAACAAGAGAAGACTTTGGTTGAAAAAGTTGAAAATCTAGATAAGTGTCTTGCTGTTTCAAAAGAAAATGAAATTGTACTTTCAAAAGAAAATGCTTGCTTGAAAGAAGATCTTTTGAAAGTCATAAAGAAATTTTCAATGGGATCTGAAAAATTGGACAAAATTCTTTCTATTCAAAGACCCTACTTTAATAAATCTGGTCTAGGAATGACATATGAAACCATTCCTTTGATTGATTTCCAAAGGTAAAAGAAGGAATCAATAATAGGCCTACAAAATCTTTTTACAAAAATCATTTTCAAAAGGCTTTTGTAAGGCCTGTTGGAAGAAATGCTCTTAGATGTTCAAAATGCAAAAGCTTAGAACAATGAGAAGGATTGTCCCAAAGTTTGGAGACCTGTTAAGAAGAGTTGGGCAAAGGCTGTTTATGGTACTAACAATAATGGACTCAAGAAAGTTTGAGTACCAAAGAAAACTTGAGTTTTTCATTTAAATGCAGGTCACTATCAAGAAGAAAATCAAATGATATTTGGATAGTGGCTGTTCAAGACACATGACGGGAGATTCAAATTGTTTCACAAAACTCTCTCATGTAAAAAGAGGAAATGTCTCCTTTGGTGGCAATAACAAAGGAAAAATTGTTGGTCGAAGAACCGTGAAGATAGGAAACCTCACAATCAATAATGTTTCTCTAGTTGAAGGGTTGAACTATAACCTTTTGAGTATTAGTCAACTATGCGACACTGGATACAAGATCAACTTTCAAGAAGATACTTGTTTTGGAATAAGCAAAGATCTCTTACAATCTTTTACTGGACGAAGACATGAAAACATTTGTTTGTTGGCTATAAAGTCTGACAGTTCTCAGTGCTTGATATCGATTCAAGATGAAGCCATTTTCTGGCATAGAAAGCTTGGACATGTCAACTTGAAGCAAATTGCAAAAATTTCATCTAATAAGCTTGTTCAGTGACTTCCTAATCTAAAGTATCAAAAGCATGAATTATGCACTCCTTGCATACTTGGAAAATAGGTTAGAAATTCTTATAAATCTATAAATCAAGTATCCACTAAACGTGTTTTGCAGCTATTACACTTGGATTTGTTCAGTCCAACAAGAACTCAAAGCATTGGAGATAAAAGATATTGTTTGGTAATAGTAGATGATTATTCTCGTTTTACTTGGGTATTCTTTCTCGCAAATAAATCTGAAGCTTTATCTTATTTTATTAAATTTGCAAAGAAAGTTCAAATTGAGAAAGGATATACAATTTCAAGTATTTGAACTGATCATGGTGGTAAATTTGAAAATCATGATTTTGCTAAATTTTGTGATGACTCTGGCATTCAACATAATTTTTCATCCCCATCACTTCACAACAAAATGGAGTTGTAGAAAGAAAAAATCGTTCTTTGAAAGAAATGGCAAGAACTCTTTTGATTGAAAGCAATATTTCTCCTCATTTTTGGACTGAAGCTACTTCAACTGCTTGCTACATTATAAACAGAGTTTTTCTAAGACCTATTTTAGAGAAAACTCCTTATGAATTGTTCAAAGGTAAGAAATCTATTGTCTCTTATTTTCATATATTTGGTTGTAAATGCTTTATCTTAAAGAATTCTAGTGATCGAATTGGTAAGTTTGAAGAAACATCAGATGAAGGAATTTTCCTTGGATACTCAATGACAAGTAAAGCCTTCAGAGTTTTCAACAAAATGACTCAGACTGTGGAAGAATCCATGAATATGAAGTTTGAAGACTTAATTCAAAATCAGACTCAACCTGAAGATTATAAGTCTGGCCAAGCGTTTACGAATTCTGTTGAGGAAATTCAAATCTTAGACACTCAGCCGCAAACCAAATCAGTGGCTCCAACTGAAACAGAGTCTCATCAAAGTAACAAACCAATTACAAATTGGAAGCATAAATCCGTCACCCTGCAGATCTCATCATTGGCAACATTGATGAAGGAGTTCGTACTAGATCTAAAAGGCGTGAAGAATCTAGTGCTCTAGCACTTGTTTCTGAAATTGAACCCAAGACTGTAAAAGATGCATTGAAAGATGAAAGCTGGATTGAAGCTATGCAAGAGGGACAAAATCAATTCAAAATCAACAATGTTTGGGAACTCATTCCTAAGCCAAAAGGTAAATCAATTATTGGTACTAAATGGATCTTTAGGAACAAGCTGGATCAACAAGGAAAAGTGGTGAGAAACAAAGCAAGACTTGTGGCAAAAGGTTACACCTAAGAAGAAGGAATCGACTATGATGAAACCTATGCTCCGGTAGCAAGGTTAGAAGCTATAAGATTACTTCTTACTTTTGCTTGTTTTAAAAATTTCTGGTTATTCCAAATGGACGTGAAGAGTGCATTTCTAAATGGAATTATACAAGAAGAAGTCTATGTGGAACAACCGCCGGGATTTGAAAAAACCAAACATTGTTTTCAAGTTGAAGAAAGCTTTGTATGGTCTAAAATAGGCACCTCGAGCTTGATATGAAAGGTTAAGTAATTTCTTAATTCAAAGTGGTTTCTCTAAAGGTAAAGTAGATACTACTTTATTTATCAAAAGAGAAGGCAAGGATTTCATACTTGTTCAAATTTATGTTGATGATATAATATTTGGTTCTTCTAATAAAAATTTTGCAAGAATTTTTCGAGTTGTATGCAGAATAAATTTGAAATGAGCATATGATGGGTGAATTGAACTTCTTTTTGGGACTTCAAGTCAAACAATCAAAAGAAGGAACTTTTATCTACCAAGAAAAGTATGCAAAGACCTCATCAAGAAGTTTGGAATGGAGAATTGCAAGAAAACAAAAACTCCTATGCCAAGCTCATCAAAGCTGGATAAAGATGAAGAAGGAAAGAGTGTAGACCAAAAGCTATACATGAGTATAATTGGTTCACTTCTTTACCTTACAGCATCTAGGCCTGATATTTTATTTAGTGTTTGCATTTGTGCTAGATTTCAATCTAATCCTAAAGAATCTCACATGACTGCTGTGAAACGTATTATTAAATATGTTGCAACCACATCTAAGCTAGGTCTATGGTATTCCAAAGAAAAAGACTTTACTCTCCTTGGATATTCTGATGCTGACCTTGCTGGTTGTAGAGTGGATAGAAAAAGCACTGTAGGTACTTGTCAACTATTGGGAAACAGGTTGGTATCTTGGTTCTCAAGAAAATAGGATACAGTAGCTCTTTCAACCGCTGAAGCAGAATACATAGCTCTTGGGAGTTGCTGTTCTCAAATATTTTGGATGCAACAACGATTGAGAGATTTTGGAGTTGAGGAATCGTGCACTGAAATCAAATGTAACAACACAAGCGCAATCAACCTTACAAAGAATCCAATACTTCATTCAAGAGCAAAACACATTGAAATCAAGCATCATTTCATCAGAGATCATGTTCAAAATGGTGAAATGGTGATTCAGTTCGTTGATTCAAAGAACCAATTGGCAGGCATATTCACAAAGCCCCTAGAAAAGGCTCACTTTGAATCAATTCACTCAAGACTGAATGTCGCAAGACTTGAAGAGATTCAGACTCAAAACTAGAGTCTTGCAAAGTTTAGACTCAAAGTAAGGTCTGAAGGTGCTCAGACTCAAAGTAAGGTCTGAAGGTGCTCAAACTCAAGGTAAGGTCTGAAAGAGTTTAGACTCTGAGGAAAAGTCTGAACATTCTCAGACTCTGACATAAAGTCTATTTGCGTATTTCGATATTCTTTATTACATTAAATTATTAATTGCTTTTTGAAATATCGTTATCTCTTTTTATTTGACATCTGACATATTTATGGTAGTTTTCTTTTTCAAAAATTATAGTTTACTTTTTTAAAATTGGCAGTTTTTCTTTTTTCGTTTTGCGATGGTTAAGTATCTCATTTTTATCTTTTCTTGCTATTTATACTTTCGAATCATCATCTTCATCCGTCACAACATTTAAAAGCCATCTCGTTTACTCTCTTTTTAAAACCCTAAAAAGCTTAAATAACTCTCCACTACTCTCCATCCTTTTTGCGAACAAGTTGAGTTTTTGCTTACGATTCAAGTATGTCTTCGAGAAAATCTTCAAGACTTGTTGGAAAGGGACCACAGAGGTGACAAGAGGGTCCTACCAGGGTTGACCTAACGGGCGAAGAAGATTCTCCACAAAGGGAGACTCCGAGTCATCATTTTGAAGAGGAAGAAATTACCGAGGCCGCACCGGTAAGAACATTGAGACCCAAGCTTGCGTATGCTCTGTATAAAAAGTTGAAGGATGGGGGTACAGACTTAAAGATGATAGATGATTTTCTGAAGGAGAGAGGATATAAGAATGAATATATTTTCTTGCGAGAAATGGAAGATTTAGGTATTGTTGACAAAGGGCTCGCTGAGAGCACTTGTGAAAATATACCTAGTGATCCGTATTATGGAACTGCTAATCAGCCAATGGATGATGATGAGAGGCTGTTCTCTCAATTCCAGCCACGGATGGGTGTGGCTGTGAACACTGTTTGTCCTCAAGGCAGTCTTTTTCGATCGAGAGAACATGAGCGGATGCATACTAAATTGCTGAAGAGAGGAGTTGTAAATTCGAGAAGTGTGGATTTTGATTTCCTTGACTCAATCAAGGTAAATCTCAAGGAAAAATTCGCGAGGCTGCAACTTGAGAAGTTTTGTACAGATGTGACAAGTGCCTATCTTGAACTGACGGCATATTTTTACTCAAACTTGTCGTTTTTAGATGCCAATAGGTTGTCCTTCACCTTTATGGACAAAGAGTTTGTTGTTGATGTTGACACTCTTGCTGATATAATTGGGGTGGAAAGAGGGTGTTTCCAACTAATTAAAGTGTCCACAGCATATGCTACTCTTGAAATTGTGTGAGATAGGAGTGTGGAAGGCAAAATATCCTATACTAAGATGAATGCCTCAAATGTTTTGCTGCACAAGATTATTATCAACTGTCTCAGGCCGAAGACAACCTCCAAAACTGACGTCTCCAAAACAGAAGCAAAACTCATGTTTGCTCTTAATGAAGGAAGGCCCTTTTCACTCCCTCATGTTATCCTATTCCACATGTACAGGACTGTGGTTAAGGATAAGGGCCAATTGCTTTACTTGTCTCTCATCACCAAGTTGTTCAGGCACTTCAAGATACAAATTCTTGCACCTCTATGCCTGACCAATTTAAGCTTGATGCTTGTGGGTTATAAAATGGTGAAAAGAGTTGAACATTGCATTGGAAGGATTGAAGGAGAAGACTCCCTCCAAAGAGTTTGCTACTGCTTCTACTAAGAGAAAGGGCAAAGAGCCCATGGCTGTTTTCGAGAAAAAAGCAAAGAAAAGTCATCCTATAGGATGAGGATGATGAAGAAGATTTTGACGATGCCATGACTCTTTCTGCTCTCACAAAGTTGAGGAGCACAGTTAGTTTGAGAGCTGATACTGAAGAGAGGGCAATGAGAGAAGCAGAGGAAAGAGAAGAAGCAGAGAGAATGAGAAGAAAGGAAGAACAGAGGAAGAAAGAAGAGGAAAGGAAGAGAAAAGAAAAAGAAGAAGAGAGAAAGAGGAGAGAAGGGGAGGAACAGAGGAAAGAAGAGGAAAGACAGAGAAGAGAAGAAGAGGAAGCAAGAAGAAGAGAAGAAGAAGAGGTGAGAAGAGAAGAGGAAGAGAGAAAAAGGAAAGATGAAGAGGAGAGCAAGGCTCAAGAGGATTTTGTTGAAGGAATTGAGCCATCTTTTGCTCAAAAACACTTTGGAAAGGAGGCCGAAATGCATCACAGTGCTGAAGATGAAATGGATTTTGGCGAAGAATATTCGACTCCACCTACTGGCAACAAAACAGGGGGAGTTACTGCTGATCAAGGAACTATATCGCCACTGTATGACAGTGATGTCAATAAGTTAGGTGCTAATGCTGAAGACATTTATGCATCTCACTTCCCAGAGATTGAAGAATCCTCTCCATTAGAAAGGCAAAGGGCTGAAAAGGATGCACCGAGCTTTCAAACTCCAAGAACAGAGTCTGCTGGTCTTAGTACAGGTAATGCTAATTCAACAGCATTTTCATAACTGTTGGATATTATGCTGGACCTTAAAAAGTAGGTTTTTGGAATGGATTATGAGCTAAGGGACCTTAAGAAGGCAATGCTGAGTATTTCCATGTCCATGCAAGACCAAATCAATGCACTCAAACTTCAAGTGGAATCGAATGTGAAGGGTGCTGAGTTGGATTCAGTGAAGGAAGCTCTCACAAGCTTTGAGAAGACAGTGCAATCGCTCAGCGAATATCATCTTGTTCGCATTCCAAAGGAGCCCTGATTTTTTATCTATCACAATCTTGACCACTCTACCTCCTTTTGATGGGACAAAAAGGAGGAGAGTTTTGTAGATTTGAGAACTTAAACTTTTTTTGACCTTTTATATCGTTTGTTTCGTTTGTTTTTGTTTTTAGATTGTTTATGTTTATGACTTTGCACTTTTGAGTTGTTTATTTGAACTTCTATGACTTTATTTATGCACTGGTTTAATGATTGGATCTGTAGATTTGTGAATTTGCAGGATCATTATATTTGTGAGGATAATTGTTATTGGACTAACATTTTTTTGTTTTATAGAAGTAATTCTCAAAATATATATGACTTTTTTTTGCAGGTTATAAATTTACAAATCTGCCGATGTGTTTTGTCACCATCAAAAATGGGGAGATTGTTGAAGAAAAATCCCTTATAAGTTTTGAAGTTAACAAAACACCCTCATCGATTAAGTTTGAAGAATCCAAGACTCGCCGCTTAAGTCCGAAGAGTTCAAGACCCAAGCATTTACGTCTCGAAGGTTACTGGACCCGAGTTACGGTCTGATGATCTCCACACCCAATCAAAGTCTAAAGACAGTCAGACCCAGTTTTTGCGATTTTGCTAGGCTGTCAACAGATTATTTTTATGGTTAAGGAAATCAAGATTTGGATATTATCTTCCCTAACTTATCCATGGAATATCTCTAGCTGTGATTGTGAGCTCGAAAGATTTTTTTCCTTGGATTTTATCTGTTGAAGATCAAGCAAGTTCTAGAAGGATCTAATTTTGGAAACTCAAGATCCTGATTGTATGGGTGAGCAGGATTGACGAGCTATTTTCTACTTATATATTCAACAATGAGAAGATCACTTAAATTGATTCATTCCAACGAGTTGATTGGATGAATTCTTGGAAAGTGCTAATGGCTATGAAGGCACGAAGGGATATTTAAGGTGTGTCGAAGTTTTTCGAAAATATGAGTGAGAGCCGGTAGAAAATTTCAAAGTTAGAACCTTTGAAACCTCTTGTTCTCAAAATCTCTTGTGCTCAAAATTATGTATTAAAGAGAGACACTTACAGTGTGAAATAGCGAGAAGCTGTAGAAGAGACTTTCTACTAAAGAAGTCTAGATCACAGACCGTAAAGCTCTCATTTGCTACATAGTGATTACAGTCAGTTGGTTGCCAGTGTGGAGAGTGGACGTAGGCTTACAATAATCCGAACCACTATAATCTTTGTGTCAAATTTCTCTTACCCTACTCTACTCATTTTTATGAATGCGTGAATTATTTATTTCTAATGTGATTTTCATACCAAAGGATATTTCGGTCAAAGACTTGAAAAGAATTTCATAAACATCTATTCACCCCCTCTAGGTTTATTTACTAGCCTTTATCACCACGTAATTGAATTACGGGTGATTCGACATGATTGCGAAATTCGCGTCGAGCGGCACTAACCCGGTTTTCTATCGATTTTGCACTCAGCACCCGTAATTGAAACCTTACGATTTTTATGACAATCGAAAGTCGCCTACGAGTCAAAGATGCACAAACATGGATCGAAAATTATCGACCATGGGTCAAACGCGCTAAAATCTCGAAAAGTTACCCGGTAGGTTGGATTGTACTAAAATCGTCGATTTTAACCATGGAATTGAATTTGATTTCGGGAATCGAACGTTTGAGCATTTCATGATTTATTTTTAGGACCTCATCTCATCTTTCGGGAGATTTCCGTCGAGCCCAGAATTTTGCAGAAAAATCAAATTCGGCAAAATTAAATAGAAGGAAATTCGTATGGCTGCTGAAGGGGACTATTTGGCTGCCAAATTGCCTTTGTTTTGTGAAGAAATGGAAGGAATTTAGCCATTGGAGGGGTTTTTCACAAATTAGGATGAAGACTTTGAAGGCCATACACTCAAGTGCTTAATATGTCCCTTGGCTTGCTATTGGCCAAAGCCTTGACCTTCATAGCCCTTTGTTCCCTCTCTCCTTCCCTCTCTTCTCCATTTGAGCATGCTTACCCCCTTTGGCCGGCCTTCTTGTGACATCCTGAAATTCAACCTGGTCTTGAATATATGAAATGGGCATTTCATCGACACGCTTATGGTCATTTTACTCTGAGCTGGCCTCTCACAAGTTAACTAATATATTAGGTAAAGTAGTTAAGGGATGGAAATGAGATAGACTAGAGAATTTGATCGGAAATCGACTACTCGACCATAATAATCGGCAAAGGTCAATACGACATCGTTATGATTGAATTGTGATCGGATATAGGTCGATTCGACAAAAACACGTAATTGAACTGTGGGTGATTTTGCGTGATTGCGAAATTCGCGTTGAATGGCAGTAATCCGATTTTCCATTGATTTTATACTTGGTACATGTAATTGAAACCTTGCAATTTTTACGACAACCGAGAATCGCCGACAAGTCGAAGATGCACAAACGTGGATCGAAAATTATTGACCATGGGTCAAACGCATTGAAATCCCTAAAAACTACATGATAGGTTAGATTGTACTAAAATTGCATTCGGTCGATTTTAACCATGAAATTGAATTCAATTTTGGGAATCGAATGTTCGAACTTGTCACAATTCATTTAGAGGACGTCGTCTTGTCTATCGGAGAAATTCCGTTGAGTCTAAAATTTTGCAGAAAAATCGATTTTCGGACAAATTGGAAAGCAAATGGAAATTCGGATGGGGATGAAGGAGTGTTTTTTTCTACACCAAAATGGCCTTGTTATGAGGCAATTACAAGGAAAATGGCTATTGGTGGACCATTGGACTTTATGGGCTAAAGATTTTAGTGCCAATTGATGATTACTTAGATATCTTCCCTTGACCTTCATCTCCTCTCTCCCTCTCTCTCTCTCTCTCTCTCTCTCTCACGTATGAAAGTCCCCCTCTCTACCGTTCCCTTCTCCTCCTCCCCCCCAAACGATTCTTCCTCACGTAAACTCTTTTCTTCCCCCTAGTTCTATGCTTCCCCATTCTGTGGATGCTGATCGCCCCACTCATCATCATTTCCTCCCCACTAGCTCACCATCCACCCATTACCATCCCACTAACTTATTCTCCTTGGCTGTTGCACGCCCTCATCTCCAGCATCTCATCCCATCATCACCATCCATCATCATTAGCACCATCTTTAACACCTTACCCCAGCGACACCACCATCCCTCATCATCTCCTGCACCACCAACAGAATAGCCCGTGTCCAGCACCTTAGTCGAGCCGTGTTCGTCACCGAACAACCCTCCACCATCCAGCGACTGTAGCTCCACAGGTCAGCCCTCCACAGAATCGTGCACCTAGCTGTGAGCTTGTTAAGCTGTTTTCTTCGCCAATTGTGCTCTGTTGGAGACACGATAGACTTGAGTCCTCATCGCCTTCGCGTCGCCGTGGCCGTCACTGTGAGCCCGCCACCGTTGAATTCCAGTGAGTTAACTCCCTAATCCTTAAATAGGTTATTAATTGCACTAGGGGGTTAGATTAATGTTAATTAGCATTGTTATATTAGTGCTCAGAAGAATTAATGCTAAGAAGGATTAGTGTTAATTAAGTTGGATTAGCTTAAATTCGGATCAATTTACTACACACTCGCTATTTGTCATTTTTGTGGGGAAAAATGTGCTGCGCTTTTGAGGTTACTTCCTTCTTGAGAAATGTTCTAGACATCTTCAGCTATTACATATATTTTACTCAAGATTTAATGGATTTATAAAAATGATATTTCAGCTCCATTATTTGCAAAACAGAATCTCGGATTGTTCTGGAAACAGTGACCTTTTGGTGTTCAAAGGATTGTTATCAACTCTTAGGGTTTGATTTTCGAAAGAGTTTCTTCACAAAAGTTGTTCATCACATCTTTTAGTTTAACATAGTCAAATTTCAGATCAAACGGACATGTTTTGGATCTCGAACCAAACTGATTTTGGAAAATAGAATTTCTGGATATGGACACAGTTTTTGTAACTGTTTGGGCGATTTACTGCTCTTAATCCAGAAGGATTTGGATCAATGTGTCTACATGAAAAATGTTAATTTAGGTGTTCTTGGGAATATATTCAAATTTGAGAATTTTATGAGTATTTTTGATTATATTTCTAGAATTAAACTTGGAGATGTGTGAGTGGCCTAGTTTCTGCCAGTTAGGACCGGTTGTGGTTTTATTGTTGTTCTTGGTGTTTTGCTTGCTGGTGACTTGAGTGATTTTTGGCATGCTGAGAACTTATGCGTCATAGGATGAGATTGATTGCTCTATGTGGGTTCCAAGTTTTATGTCAAAAGAGGACCTTATAAGCTTTTAAATAGTAAATAAATGAGATGTCAGGTCCGGACACCAAAACTTATTTGCCCAATAAAACAATAAGGTTTTAAACTAGGTGCATGTAAAGTTTGAGGGATTAATTTTGAGTACGTGAGCACCTATGAATTTATTTCTAAACGTTTTGAACCCAAAAAAAAAAAAAAAAAAAGGAGGGGTTACTAAGGTTGGTTTTCAAAAAAGGGTGGTTGGAAAAGAAATTAGAAAAGAAATATGGTGTCGGGTTTGGACGCCAAGTTTTATGGACTCAATAAAACCGTGAGATTTCAATCTAGATGCATGCAAAGTTTGGCGGGTTAATTTCAAATACAGGACCTCGTACGAATTTATTTCGGAAAGTTTGAACAAAAAAAAAAAAGTGGCCAAGTGAATTTTAAAAAGGGGTTTTTGGGGTTTTTAACTACATGTTGGAAGCTAAGAGTTGGCTTGGTTGATGAGGGGCCTACATGGTTAGGTTAATTAAGTGGTTCAGTTTAATTAATTGCAATTTATTTATTTAATTCCATTATTTAATTAATTATAATTAGCGTAATTTGTGACGGATTAGCCGTTTCTTAGAATTTTACACTGATTCTCGTGCATGCATTTATATGTGAAATTGATCGCTAAATTATGGGAATAAGTACACTAATAGTGCCATAAGTTGTGTACGGCGCTCACTTTGGTGCCAAAAGTTTCTGTCGGATCACTTAAGTGCCAAATCGGAGAAAAAACAATCACTTTGGTGCCACCGGCGAGAAATTCCAGCCAAAATGATTACATGGCATTTATATTTAAAAAAAAAAGTTGCTCGGCTTTTAAACGACGTCGTTTTCCATCCTCTTCAAGAAACGACGTCGTTTTGCCCTTATACATAGACACCCTCGCAAAAATGATGTTGTTTAGCTCGTACGTGGATTGAAATTAGGGTTAGGGTTTCTCCCTTGCCGCTCGGCCACCGTTGTTCGCCCGCCAAAGCTCGGCCATCATCGCTTGAGCACCATTGTAGATGCTCGACCAGGTGAGCGAGGAGAGAATGAGGTTGTTGCTCAAGCAAAAAGTGGCAGAAAGAATAGGAGGCGAGGGCGGAGGAGGAGGAGGTAGAAGAGGGGTCGAAGGTGCTGCTATTGGTGCTGTGCCGCCGCTGTCGCCGATGGTGCCGTTGTTGGTGCTGTTACTGGTGTGCTGTTGGTGTTGCTGTTGGTGCCGTTTGCTGCTGGTGTCGCTCTTCAGGGAAGAAGACGACGTGCCTCCTCCCTCTCCCTCCCTCCCTCTCTCTCTCTCTCTCTCTCTCTCTCTCTTCAATTTGGAGATTTAGGGTTTCAATTTGGGGGAAAGAAGCCAAACGACATCGTTTTTGTGGTTTAGATGTTGAACGTGTTCTCCGACAAGCCCTGTCAGCCTAAAAAATTAATAAAAAAAGGCCACGTCGGATTTCCGGCCGATCATATTGGCGTTGGCACTAAAGTGAGCGTTTTTCAAATTTTTTGGCACTTAAGTGATCCGACAGAAACTTTTGGCACCAAAGTGAGCGCCGTACACAACTTATGGCACAATTAGTATACTTATCTCCTAAATTATGCAATTGAGTGCTTGGTGATGATTTTTGATTGTTATTGCAAAAATATGATTTTATGGTATTTAATTAGAAAAATATCGGGTGTCGGTTTTTTATACTAAAAATATTTTATGTGTTGAAGAAAAATCTCTTATAAATTTTGAAGTTAACAAAACATTATCGTCAGTTAAGTCTGAAAAATCCAAGACTCAGTCGCTTAAGTCTGAAGAGTTCAAGACTCAAGCGTTTCCGTCTGAAGGTTACCAAACTCAGAGTTACGGTCTGATGATCTCCAAACCCAATCAAAGTCTGAAGACAGTCAGACCCAGTTTTTACGATCTTGCCAGGCTGTCAGTAGGTTATTTTTTTTATTGTTAAGGAAATCAAGATTTGGATATTATCTTCCTTAACTTATCCATGGAAATCTCTGGCTGTGATTGTGAGCTCGAAAGATTTTTTTTTTTTTTGGACTTTATCCGTTGAAGATCAAGCGAGTTTTGGAAGGATCTAATTTTGGAAATTCAAGATCCTGATTGTATGGGCGAGTAGGATTGACGAGCTATTTTCTACTTATATATTCAACAACGTGAAGATCACTTAAATTGATTCATTCCAACGGGTTGATTGGATGAATTCTTGGAAAGTGCTAATGGCTATGGAGGCACAAAGGGATATTTAAGGTGTGTTGAAGTTGTTCGAAAATATGAGTGAGAGCCAATAGAAAAATTTCGAAGTTAGAACCTCTGAAACCTCTTGTTCTCAAAATCTCTTGTGCTCAAAATTGTGTACTAAAGAGAGACACTTACAGTGTGTAATTGCGAGAAGCTGTAAAAGAGACTTTCTACTAAAGAAGTCTAGATCATAGACTGTAAAGCTCTCATTTGCTACATAGTGATTACAGCCAGTTGGCTGCCAGCGTGGAGAGTGGACGTAGGCTTACAATAAGCCGAACCACTATAATTTTTGTGTCAAATTTCTCTTACCCTACTTTACTCATTTTTATGGTTGCGTGATTGATTTATTTATTTCTGATGTGATTTTCATATCAAAGGATATTTCGGCCAAAGACTTGAAAAGAATTTCATAAACACCTATTCACCCCCCTCTAGGTGTATTTACTAGCCTTTATCATTATGTACTATATAAAATCGTGGAATTTTAAAATGGGAGAGTATCACGTTTTATGGTTCGATTTGAGTGTATGACCACACATAATTATTTTACCGAGAATTTTTAATACGAGAAAATTGGCCAAGTCTATTATTTGAAATGGAAGTATTTGAGTGTAAAGCACAGTGTTCTTGGCTAAGTATGGCTGTGTGTGTGGTCACTAAATGAACTCGTCTTGATGCGTTTATGCAAGACGAAGCTCCTTAGTGGGGTGTCGTCTAGGCGGGGGTTCTAGATGATGCCGGTCACAGATGGATTTTGGAACAAAGCTCCTCAGTGAGGTACCGTCTAGGCGGAGGATGCTGGACATTGCCGTTCGCGGATGGGTTCCGGAACGAAGCTCCTCAGTGGGGTTTC
Organism: Eucalyptus erythrocorys; assembly: GCA_014182555.1. Classification (NCBI taxonomy): domain Eukaryota; kingdom Viridiplantae; phylum Streptophyta; class Magnoliopsida; order Myrtales; family Myrtaceae; genus Eucalyptus; species Eucalyptus erythrocorys. Next base: position 28,447,872 of record CM024603.1, on the reverse strand, counting down.
GTCTAGGCGGAGGATGCTAGACGATGCCGTTCGCGAATAGATTTCGGAATGAAGCTCCTCAGTGGGGTGCCGTGGCCGATGGGTCGTAAGAACTGGAGCATACATGAGTAGTTGAGATAGTTTTGCCTTATTATGAGGCAAAGTTGTGTGGCACGGAATGGAACGTGTCATAATGATTTTACTTATAATTGGGACCCCGTGATTGGTTGATATATGAAATGATATGTTCCAGTTATGAAATATGTTTGCTATGTGCATATTATATATGTGATGAGTTAATATGCAGGGAGGTGCTCAGGCGAGGTAAGTTTGTGTGTGATGCATGTTTAGGCTGCCTCTGAGTGAATTCTCGTCCTAGTCAGGGTTTAGGGTGTAGACTCTATGAGATTTTATCTCACCCTGTCGTGGTTAAATATTTTCAAGTCTTTAGTGTGGAGAACCCGGAGCCTAAGGCGGACCAACTTGATATGTATACAAAGTATGTTTTGTGAAAATTGGGTGTCTTGCTTTTCCATCCCATGTTTGATTGTTGTCAAGGTGTCTATTTAATTCACTTCTGCATGTGCGTAAAATGAATGGGTTGGCGATGCATACTGGGAACGTCGCAATTTTAGTCAACCGCCAAGAGATGTGCGCGCGCTCGATGTTCGAGGCGTGACACTTTTGCTTCTTCTTCTTGCTTCTTCATCATTACTCCTTCTTCTTCAAGTCCAGCCCTTGCCTAGTCCGTTCGTCCTTGCTGCCCTCCCTTGTGTCGCTTGTACCAGCGTCCAGCGGCCGTCCAAGTTGATCGCTAGCTTGCCAGCTTCGCCCATCACTGCTATCAACCGTCCCTATCCATCCGCCAGCCTTCACTGTCCATTGGTCTAGCTGCCATCTTGAGCTACCGCCAGTTTTGCTTGACCAGTCGTGGCCACTTGGCCGTCTAGCTTCGCCGCCTTAACCGTTGTCCAGCCACCAGCATCCACTTGTCCATCCCTACTCCTCCTTAGCTAGCCCCGACCAGCCACCAAAGAACTGAGCTTCCAGCTTGGCCATGGGCTTCACCTACCTTTTTCAGTTGCTGTGGTCTTCCGTTGGTGACGCTGTAGTCACGGGATCTCATCACTGTCGCGCCATTGTCGCCGTGGACCCGCCACCGTGTTAATCCGGTGAGCTAATCTCAAATTAGGAAGTTAATTACACTTAGGGAATTAGTTTAGTCTTAATTAGGATTAGTGTTAATTAGTTAGTTAGATGAACTAGCTAGTTAAGTTTAGTTTAGTTAGAATGGTTAGTTAGGAGTTAGTTTAGTTAGGTTACCACCCTAGGTTAGTTAGTTAACTAGGGTTAGTTTAGTTAATTGTGGTTAGTTAACCATGGTTAGTTAACTGTGGTTAGTTTAATTAACCGTGGTTTAGTTAATTAAATTAGATTTATTTAATTAATTTTTATTTATTTAATTGATTATAATTAGCGTAAATTGTGATGGAATAGTCGTTTTGTAGAATTTTGCACTGATCGTCGTGGTTGAATTTAAATGTGAAATTGATTGCTTAATTGTGCAATTGAGTGCTTAATGATGCTTGGTGATTATTATTGCAAAAATTGGATTTTATGAGTATTTAATTAGAAAAATACCAAGTGTTGATTTTTGACGCCAAAAATGTTTATGTACTATATAAAATCGTGGGTTTTTGAAATGGGAGAGTATCACGTTTTATGGTTTGATTTGAATGTGTGACCACGCACAATTATTTTATCGGGGATTTTTAATACGAAAAAAATTGGCCAAGTCCATTATTTGAAATTGGAGTATTTGATTGCAAAGTACAGTGTTCTTGGCCAAATATGGATGTGCGTGTGGTCACTATCGAAACCCGTCACCCAATAGGAGTTGGGGAGGTGATGCTTGATTAAATTCAGATATCCTATGTCAACGGATGCCGATCGCAATGGAGGCTGGACCGATGCTCCTGTGTGAAATGCCATTTAGAGGTAGACGTTGTCATGCTCGATGGAGCGAGCGACACCCGGTTATGCCAGATGATTGCTGACTGTTGAGTTGGCTGTGGCCGATGAGTCATAATAACTAGGACACGCCTAAGTGATTGAGATAGCTGCGCCTAATTATGAGACAAAATTGTGTGGCACGGAATGTGACGTGTCATAATGGTTTGGCCTTATAATCGAGACTCTTGTGATTGTTTGAAAGATAAATTAAGGTGTTTCAGTTATTAAATACGTCTGCTGTATGCATATGATATCTGTGATGAGCTAATGTGTAGGAATGCGCCAATACGAGGTAAGTCCTAGATGGTGTTAACTCACTGAGATTTTATCTCACCCCGTTGTGGTTTGAATATTTTCAAGTCCTTAGTATGGAGAGGTGACCTGATCGTTTTAGGGTCCCAAAGGAAATAGTCTCTGAGCCCTCCTATTTCCCCATTCCCGGGACCAACCTGACTCGTGAGTTAGTTGAGACCACCATTTGGTCGATGTGGGTCTCCATCACTGGGTACCCCATTGTTTTAGAGCGTGGTTCTTCAACTATCCTAGCGCGGCTTGGGAGGGTCATTTGCAGGGTTTTGACGGGCCTCCCGTTGGGACCGAGGAATGGGAAAAAGGGCACCCTATGGACATCGATATCCCTAATGGTGTCGTGGAGGATCCAGAGCCAGAGTTGGTGGGATCTGGGGCTTTGGTTGCCTAAGACTTTCTTTTTGAGATAGACCTTTTGTATATAACTCTATGGGGCTAACTTGGCTTGTTTATAAAGTATGGTTTGTGATAATTGACTGTCCTACTTTTACTATCCCATGTGTTTGTTTGTTGGTTGGGTAATTTATGAGTTCACTTTTACATGTGTATAAAATGAATGGGTTGGCGACGCATCTTGGGAACGTCGCATTTTAGTCGACTGCCGAGGGATGTGCTTGTGCTCGGGGTTCGGGGCGTGACAGTTTGTGTCCGCATTTGTGAAATACCAATGGATGGCAAAATCCATTTGCATAACAAGACAAAGCTGTTCTCCTCACTTGTAACTAGTGCTCATTATTGAGTGTCAGTCTCAGGGCGCTATCAGAGGACTTCCATAATTTAAGTATATGTCCATATGGATCATCCTATTTGTCATTTTCTCCATCTATATCATGTTTGTGGATAAATAGCTGTCAAAATTGAATGTCTAGCCATTTTTGCTACAGTTAGGCATTGAGGTTATGTATATATTTTTAGGTTGACCCAGATGAAGTGAATGCTTTCACTCAATTGATGACATGGAAGACAGCAGTAGCAAATATACCATATGGCGGAGCTAAAGGTGGCATAGGATGTGTCCCCATAGAATTGAGCATTTCTGAGCTGGAATGTCTCACCCGAGTTTTCACTCAGAAGATTTGCGACCTGGTTGGAGTCCACACCGATGTTCCAGCACCCGACATGGGAACAAGTCCTTAGGTTGAACGATCACAATGCATTATCATATATGAACTACTTTCTCACCATCTCCTCTTGAAAATCTCATTCATTCAGATAGAATCTTATATCAGTTATTGGTTCCCATATCTGAGAATAGACAATGGCATGGGTTCTGTATTTTTTTTTAGCAAGGGCATGGATTCTGTATGAGTACTCGAAATTTCATGGCTACTTGCCCACGGTAGTGACTGGAAAACTAGTCATAAGTTGATTTACTAAAATCACACCTCTGTAGTCTTACCCTGAGTGAATTAGTGTTAATGTTGTGGTTGCCGTGAAAGTGTACAAATTGCCTCAGCACAGGTGTTACTCATTTCCATCAGTAGTAGATAGTCCAATTACAAGTTTGCTACAATATGAAATTACAGCTCGTCTTGTTCTAAACTTTATTCTGAAGAATACGCCATTCAGAAGTACTAGGGAAGAAAAACTGCTAGTATAGATTTAAATAATGAGCTATCGGGATTGTATTGAACATGTTTATTTTGATCATATATTGTGTTTTATCCAATTTAGGATCTTGGTGGATCTCTGGGGAGTGATGCAGCTACTGGAAGAGGAGTGCCTTTTGCAACGGAGGCCCTACCGAACGAATATATAAAGAGCATCTCTGGGCAGCGAGTTGTTATACGGGTGTGAGTTATGTATTACAAAGTTGCTAACAATTGATAGCTTTGCCAAGGGATTATAGTGATGTCTAGAAAATTTCTCTAGCCAATAGCACCCAAAATGAGTAAACTACTTATATAATTTACTTATTTTCGAAAGCTTGAGACAGATTTATGAAGTAGTAATATGTTTTCCCTTCAGGGTTTCGGTAATGTGGGTTCATGGGCTGCCCAACTCATCAGTGAGAGCAGTGGGAAAGTCATTGTTGTAACGGAATCGACATTCTGGCCTTACTCAAGCATGTGAAGGAAACGAGGGGAGTCAGAGATTTCCACAGTGCCGATGTGATAGATCCTAAGTCGATATAGGTTGAAGAATGCGACATTCTCTTTCTCACTGCCCTAGGTGGTGTCATAAACAGGTATCTATCAGCGCAAGAGACGCCATGTATGGCCTCTTCTAATTTCAAATTGTTGGGAAAAAAATGGATTCCCTAAAACCGATTTAATACTAAATTGAACCCCTAAAATGAATGCGAAAAACGAGCCCAGGAAACACATGTATCACCGATCAAAAGATACACTACGGAATCGAGTATACCTTGTCTTTCACAGATTAAACACCAATGTTGAAGTTCGAGGAAGAATTCTGATCCTCTTCTACCGAGGAGCGTACTGTTGCTTTGAGGGGGAGAGAAAATTCTAAAGAGATGTACGTTCTTTTTTTTTTTTTTTTTTTGGAGCGTTGTCACTGAGAGAGACGTATTCCTTCTCTATCTAAAACGCTACTTCAAACAACGTAGCTCTTCGTATCTTAACAACGCAACCTTTCATATCAGAATTGTTCCTCCATGGGCCCTTAACTTGCGGGCCAGGTTTTTGGGCCCAACATGGGCGGATGGGCCTAATTAGCCTATCAACATAAAGAAAAAAACCCATCATCTCCCACTCGCACATGATGGGCCGAACAGGATTCTCCTTACCTCTCTACAACATTCATACCAGTGAATAATCCGTGCAACCAGCATACTTTGAGAACTCGTTGCCATACATTTGTTAGAAATATATAGCAGCTCATAATGGGCATCACACTTTGAGTAGATTTAGTATGCAATACTCTAGATCGATCGATCACATTTATATCTCTCTTGATTTCTTTTTAAATAATGGTATATTGTATTCACAATTATGATTGTCTCATAAAATAATCATAATTGGTCGACCAGTGAATACAAAACTAGAATATGATTTTCCAAATTCAATCTTCCTTTTTACTTAAAACTCTCAATTTCAGTTCAACTTGCTTTTCTAGAAATGTCTCATTAGATCGAATCAATTCATGATCATTGGTAACATCCTAAGATAGCAAACACTGAATAGAAATTTTGAGAATAAGCAAGAGTCATGAGGGCACTAAATCAAGGAACTCTTTTCCTCAATAGTCTCACACAGCATAAAAGTTGAGATCAGACTTTTGCCATTCTTATTGGTCGTCTCATGCATACGAAGTATGAAATACATACTACGGTATTAACTCTTTTCCCATGGAGCGTATGTCTACACCATCAATACCGTACAGATGATAGTTCAGACATACCTAATGTCTAACTTGAGTTCACATATCTACTCATTCATAGAATTCATCAGAACTCACATCTGGCATCATAGATAGATAAAGTAAAATATATGAGTATTTTACTTTCGGACATAGTAAATATTATGTCCTCATCTTAACACTCAATTAAGGTGACATATTATTTTAAGCTTGAGCTCTCGATTATCACCTAGATAATAACCTTAAAAAACTATCTCATCTCTATTTATCACATAGTAAATAGAGGCAATTACTCGTGTGAGTGGGCTAATCTTTTATCTGTCCGACATACTTTCTCAACTTAATATAATGCATTGAGTATTAAGATGCATAAACGTCAAACAAAGATTTATAGGCATTAATAACGAAAACATAATTCATTAAATGTGAACACTTTAGAGAAATTACAATATTCAGTACATCAGCCTCTACGCAGTCCTAGAGATTTCACATGGCCACAAAACATATTTCTAGGTATTGGCTTTGTCATAGGATCTGCGACCATTCTATGCGTAGATATGTATTGTAAGTCCACATCTTTTCGTGTAATCATATCTTTGACAAAATTATACTTGGTATCTATATGTTTGGTCTTGCCATGATATTTTAGATCTTTGGTGTAAGTTATAGCTACTTGGCTATCACAGTTAACCAATAATGGATTTGCAGCATACCTAATAACACATAAATGATCCAAAAATCTCTTAAGCTAAACACTTTCTTGTAATGCTGCTGATAATGCCACGAACTCAGTTTCCATCGTGGACAGGGCTATACGCGTTTATTTCTTACTGCTCCAAGATATGGTGCCATTATTCAGTAAGAAAGCAAATCTAGAGGTAGATTTCCTTTCATTTAAATCTCCCCCCAATCAGCATCTGAATAGCCTTTAAGTCGCACATTCTTTCCTCGGTAATTCAGCGTATAATCAGCAGTTCCCCTCAGATATCTCAGTATTCTTTTAATGGCTTTCCAATGTGCTTGACTGGATTGGATTGATATCTACTCACCACTCCAATTGCAAAACATATGTCAAGTCGTGTACACATCATAGCGTACATTAAGTGTCCCACAGCACTAGCATAAGGAACATGTTTCATTTGTTCCTTCTCTTGTGGAGTCCTTGGATACAGTTTATGGCTCAATCCTTCACCTTTTGCAATAAGAGTATATATGGGTTTACAATCTTGCATATGAAATCATTCAAGAACCTTATTTATTTATGTTTCTTGCGAAAGAGATAATGACCTCTTCGAATGATCTCTTGAAATCTTAATTCCAAGAATGTATGCAGCCTCACTCATATCTTTCATCTCAAAGTTGGAAGATAACCAACTCTTGACAGTATTAACAAACTCCATATTGCTTCCGACAATTAGTATATCATCAACATATAATAATATAATCACAAATTGATCTTTAGATCTTTTGATATATACACAATGATCCTCATCAATCATTGTAAAATCATATACCATTATGGCATTATGAAAACGTATATACCATTATCTTGATGACTGCTTAAGACCATATATCGATCTCAAAAGTCGACATACCTTTTCTTCTTGGCTTTCCTTAATGAAACCAGCAGGTTGTTCCATATATATATATATTTCTTTATCTAATTCTCCATTGAGAAAAACAGTCTTTACATCTATTTATAGATCCATACTTGTCACTATTGCTAAGATAATGCGAATTGAGGTAAATCTCACTATAGGAGAAAATGTTTCTTCATAATCAATTCATTCTTGTTGATTATACCCCTTCGTCACAAAACAAGCTTTATGTCTTTCTATTGAGCTATCAGCTTTACGCTTTATTTTGAGAACCCACTTGTTCCCAATGACTTTGCGTCATTTCGGAAGATTAATTAGTTCCCAAACATGGTTGGATTTCATTGACTCCATTTCCTCTTCCATTGCATGTATCCATTTTTCCTTACCAGGGCAACTTAGAGCCTTATTTACATTCCTTGGCTCATCTTCATCTTGCGAAGCAACCATAAAATTTTTCCCTTCAATGTTAAAGTGTTGACGGGGGATATTTTTGCGACTTGTTCGCAGTATGGGAGATTGTACACTCTGTACATCATTCCCCATCATACTTCCACTAGGATTAGATAATGACGATATCATCTTATCATGTGTTGTAATTGATAGTGAGTTGAATTAAATTCATCACTTCTCATATTACTCCCACTTAGACGAACTCCACTAAATTCATTATCTAGATCCAAGGTTCCAAATAGGGAGTAATCCTCACCTATTTTGCCTTTCTTAGGAAATTCATTCTCTAAGAATGTGACATCCCGTGATTCAAATTCAGTTATACTTCCATTTTTCTACTCACCTATGAACACATAACATTTCGAGTGTTCAGAGTATGTTATGAAAATACTCTTCTTTCCTCTGGGACCCAATTTCCCAAACTTGTGAGAGGGCTCATGAGTATAAGCAGCATAACCCCATGGTTTAAGAAAACTTCGGTCCGATTTTCTACATGTCCATAAATCATATGGAGTGGAAGTAACTGATTTGGAAGGCACCTAGTTAAGTATATAGGTAGCAGTTAATAACGCATTACTCCAAAAAGTGATAGATAAGTTAGCATGTTTCATCATGGATCTAACCATTTCCAGTAGGGTTTTGTTCCTTTTCTCTGCAACACCATTTTGTTGAGGAGTATATGGAATAAACAATTGTCTTTCTATTTCTTTTTCATCACATAAATTTCTAAACTCATCAAATAAATATTCTCGACCTCGATTGGATCTCAATATTTTTATTTTCTTGTCTAATTGATTTTCTACCAAGTTCATAAATCTTTTGAAACAACCAAGTACTTCAGATTTATGAGAAATCAAATAGAAATATCTGAATCGAGTATAATCATCTATAAATGTGATGAAATAAATAGCCCAATGCCTTCCTCTTACATTCATTTGACCACAGACGTCAGAATATTAAATGCAAAAGAAATTCAACTTTTGTACCTTTTCCAAATGGTTTCCTTATCATTTTCCTTACTAGGCAATGCTCACATATGGGTAAATCGAATTTTTCAATGTTGCTCAACAAGCCCTCTTTGGCTAGCCTATTCATATGTCGTTGGCCAATATGACCAAGTTTCGCATGCCACATATTCACATCATTATCATATAAATTAGAAGACGTGAAAAGGGAATAACAAACATTGACATTTCTATAGTCAACATTTAACACAATAAAACTATCTAGAAAATATCCACAACCATAGTAGTTTGTATCAAAATACATATCCCCACAATTACTATGGAAGTTCATATTAAAACCAAACTTCACCAATACTAAAACAGACACTAAATTCCCACAAATCTCCAGAGCATACAATACATCATATAGGAACAAAGTGCGTCCACCATGTATGTTCAATTGGCATGTGCCAATCCTTTTTACTTCGGCTCTGGAGTTATTCCTTACATAAATCCACTTAGTTTTAGTTGGTACTCATCGGAATTCCACGAAGGATTCTCTATCCTTCGCTACATGGTCTGTTGCTCCTGAATTTACAGTGAATCTACAGTCCACAAAGGATTAGATTCAATTAAGAATATAGAACTTGACACATTAGTAAAGTTCTTAAAAGTACAAGGGGTGACTACCTTATTTGGCTCATGACAGTTGCGAGCATAGTAACCCTTCTGGTCATAATTGTAACACTTCACCCTTGAAATATTCTTCACTCGAGGATGTTTTCCTTTCTTATATTGGTTAACTCTTGGTTTCTTACGAAAAGACTTGATCCCTTGCATTTCCACACATTAACGAATCAATGTGCTTGCGCTTAGAGCTCGAAGCCCCTTCTGAGCTGAAAGCAACACATCAAATATCTGTATCCCGCTCAAATGCCTTGAGGCAGTCCTCCGCTAGCTCAAGGTGGTGCACAGCATCCTCAAGTTCTTCCATAACATGGTCAAGAGCTTTTAGTGCTTCTTGCTTTTTAAGCACATATTGAATTTTCATATTCAATATTTCACAATTCTCGCCGTTCAATTTATCTTCTTTGTTCAAATCAGCAATTATGTTCTTAGTTGCTGAAGCCATCGATCTGAACATATCAGACACATATGCACGAATTATTAATGCCCATCATTTAATCTATCAAAAAAAAATCTCAAATAAATCTGAAGGCACATTGGCTAATCACGGAAAAAACTTTGGAGAGCTCTCATGCCACATCCAAGGCGCATTCACTCTGCGCCATGTGACACTCAACCCAAGGGTTGAAGTTTTGGTTAACTTGACCTATAGTACTCTCTTACAAAAGCTACTGCAAGCCTCCTATAATCCGGGACCACATTGACCTCCCATAAATGATCTAACACTGCTTGCCATTTAGGTGGAATAGTGTTTGTTAGAGTCGGCACTTTCTTAAAATCTGGCATAAAATAACTATTCCAAATAATTTCTTGTATCATCTGATTGATCCTGATCACATGTGATACTACATCACCGTCATTCCACCGATAATTCGCTAATTCTGTCATTAGCCTTTTAAGTCTTGCCTTTTCTTCATCCGTTCTCAGAAATGTAAGCATGCGTGCATAACGCATCACAGTTCTTTCAACAAATGCAGAACAAAAAGGGATTACTCATAATCCGCAATGAACAAAATGGAAAATGCATAATTTTCCATGGTTCCTGCAACAAATGCATAACAAAAAGGGATTACTTATAATCCATAATGAACAAAATGAAAAATATATAATTTTCCTTTCCCCCCCTTTTTTTGGCCAGTTAATAATGGTCAATGTTGGTCAACGATGGTCAACGTCGGTCAATGGTCAACAGGTCGAGGGTTAGAGTCAACCGGGTTGAGTCGGATGGGTTAGGTCGAGTCAAACCAACCGACTCGGCATGTGCCACACGTGTGCACGGGCTGACGTCACCATAACGTCAGCTGGCACGTGCCGCGCATGCGCTAGCGACCGCACATGTGCGTCGCACGTGCCTGGTGAAATAGGCTAGTGAATCAACCTAGAGGGGGGTGAATAGGTTATTACGGAATTTTTTTGGAATCTTTCACGGTGGAATACATTGATATCAAAGATATATCAATAATAAACAAATTACGTATTCATAAAGTAAATAGAGTAGGGTAAGAGAGAATTGACACAAGGATTATAGTGGTTCGGCTTAGACCAAACCTACGTCCACTCTCCACGCCGGCAGCCAACCGGCTGTAATCACTATGTAGCAAAAGAGTGCCGTTACGTAGACGGATTAGACTTCTTCAATTGACAGTCTCTCCTACAGCCTTCTCACGCTTTCGCACTATATCTTACTCTCTTTGATACACAATTTGAATATGAAAGATTTTAGAGAACAAGTGATTTTGGAGATTCTAACATCAAGATTTTTCTACCGCCTCTCCTTGTTTCCAAGCAACGTCGATCCACCTTAAATAGTCTCCGTGCCTTCATACCCGTTGGCACTTACCAAAACATTCATCCAATCAACCCGTTGGACTGAATCAATTTAAGTAATCTCCTTGTCCCGAAAACGTAAGTAGACAGCAGCTCATCAATCCTGTTCGCCCATACAATCAGGATCTTGAGTTCCCAAAATTAGATTCTTCCAAAAATAATCTTGATCTTCAACGGATAAAATCCGAAGAATCAAATCTTCCAAGCTCTTGATCACAGCCCGAGATATTCCATGGTTAAGATTAGGAAATACGAAATCCAATATCTTACTTTCCTTAGCCATAAGAATAACCTCGTGGCCAGCCCGTAAAAATCGCGAACCTGTCTTCGACTTAGATTTGGGTCTTGAGGGTCATCGATCGAAACCGAGTCTTGAAGGTCTTCGACGGAAACCGAGTCTTGACCGACTTCGACGGAAAACTTCAAACCGAAATTCTGGGTCTGATAGTCTTTGAAAACCTTTAGACCTTGACAACTTTAGACGTAGTCAACTGAGTCTTGGAGTCCTTAGACCGTACTGTTGAGGCTGTTTTGTCAACTTCAAAACTCCAAGGGATTTTTCTTCAACAATCTCCCCCTTTTTGATGGTGACAAAACCCTCGACAGATTTGTGAATTAAAAAAAAAAAAAAAAAAACCTGCAAGGAAAACTTATATATATTTTGAGGATTATATCTGCAAAATAGAGTGTTAGTTCAATAACAATTATCCTCACAAAATATAATAATCTTGCAATCAAATTCATAAGTCTAAATCCAAATCATCACATCGGATAAGGTCATAGAAGTTCAAACAACCCAATCGAAATCCAAAATGAAAACAGTCTAAATAAAATAAAATTAAACTTTAAAATAAATCAAAATAAAAACTCTCAAAGCTTCCTCAGCTTCAAAAACTTCAAATCTTCAAAACCTGCAATCAAATCTGCGCAACTCTCCCCCTTTTTGTCCTATCAAAGAGGTAGAGTGAAATGAGATAAAGTTTTGAAAATTTCTAGGGGCTGCGGGGAAACGAACAAGTTGAAACTTACTAAGCTCCTGGACTGACTTGTCAAGTTTGGCAAGATTTTCCTTCACCGAAGCTAATTCTCGCACTGGGTCCGATTTGACTCCACTTGTGCTCTCGGTGCATTGATCTGTTCTTGCATGTTCACTGAAGTACTCAGCAGCGCCTTTTTCAAGTCTCTCATTTCGAAGTCCATCCCAAAAACCTGATTTTTCAAGTCCAGCATAATATTCAACAACTGTGTGAATGCTGTGGAATTAGCATTGCTTCCACTTGGACCAGCAGAATAGGTTTGAAAACTAGGAGCTTCCCTTTCAGCCCTTTCCTTCTCAGCAGGTGAGGATTCTTCATGCTCTGGGAAGTGGAATGCATAGACCTCCTCAGGGTCAGCACCGGACCTACTCACATCACTAAAATGTAGTGGCGATATTGTTCCTTGTTCTGGAGCAACTCCCCCTGAATGAATGCTAGTGGGTGGAGTGGAAAATTCATCGCCAACATCCATATCAGCACGAGGATGTTTCTCGGTCTCTTTCCCAGCAAAAGATGGCTCAAATGCAGCAGCCATATCCTCCTGCATTTTGCTTTCTTCCTCAGCCTTCCTTCTTCTTTCTTCTTCTTCAGCTTTCCTCTGTCTCTCTTCTTCTCTTCTCTGTTCTCCTGCTCTTCTTCTCTCCTCTTCTCTTCTTCTTCTTTCCTCTTCTCTTCTCTTCCTTTCCTCTTCTCTTCTCCTTTCTTTTTCTTCCTTCTCTTTCCTCTGTTTCTCTGCTTCCTTCTCCTCTACTTCTTTTCTCGCTCTCTCCTCAGCCTCTATTCTCAGGATTACAGGGCTCCTCAATCTAGAGAGAGTGGACAAAGTCATGGCATCTTCTTCATCCTCCTCGTCTTGCAGGGATGATCTTTCTTCTTTCTTTTCAGCCATGGGCTCTTTGCCCTCCTTTTCGATGAAGCAAAGGGGCTCTCCCTTGAAGGTGTTTCCCTCCTCAACCTTTCCAAAGTCTTTGCGCGTCGCTTCGGAAGTTTCATCTTCATCACCATCTTCTCACCAACGAGCATCGAATTCAACTTTGTTAGGCATAAAGATGCAGGAACTTGAATATCAAAATGCCTAAACAGTTTGGTGATGATTGATGAATAAGGCAGCTGACCCTTATCCTTTACCACTGTCCTATACATATGGAAAAGAATGACATGTGAAAGTGAGAAAGGTCTGCCTTGGTTGATGGCAAACATCAGCTTTGCCTCTGTTTTGGAAACATCAGTCTTTGAGGTCGATTTTGGCTGAATGCAGTTGATGACAATTTTATGCAACAAAACATTGGTGGCATTCATCCTAGTGTAGGATATCTTGCCTTCAACGCTTAAATGCTCGTACAATATCCAATGTTGCATAGGCTGTTGAGACTTTGATTGGCCGGAAACCCCTTCTTTCCACACCAATAATGTCAGCCAGCAAGTCAACATCAACAACATAATCTTTGTCCATGAAAGAAAATGACAAATGATTTGCATCCAAAAAGGATAGATTCGAGTAAAAGTAAGCCGCCAATTCGAGTGGGCCACCGTCATATCTCGTGCAGAAATTCTCCAATTGCAACCTAGCAAACTTCCCTCTTAGATTAATCCTTATCGAATCTAAGAAGTCAAAATCCACACTCCTTGGATTGACCACACCCCTCTTCAACAGCTTCATATAAACTCGTTCATGCTCCCTCGACCAAAATAAGCTCCCCGGAGGACAAACAAAAGATTAGCAGCCACACCAAAACGAGGTTCAAAATGAGAGAAAAGTCTCTCATCATCATCTAAAGTTTCAGCGGAGCATTCTCAAGTGGATCACTCGAGATATTTTCCAAGTGTCCTCTCGTGGCAAAGTGCCTTCACCAACAACCTTCAGCTTCTCCATCTCCATCAAAAATGCATACTCACTCCTAAACCCCCTCTCCTTCAAATACTCCTCGATCGTCTTAAAGCTAACCTTCCCATCCTTAAACCTTTTATAGAGATCGTAAGCAACATTTGGCTTAAGAGTTTTTACCGGTTCTGCTTTGGTAACAACTTCCTCAGACTGTTGACTCTCTGCTTCTCGTTGAGGCGAATCTTCCTCCGTTAGGTCCACCCTTGTAGGACCCTCTTGTTGTCTCTGTGGTCCCCGCCGGCAATTCCGGGAGGACTTGCGAGACGACATTCTTGTAGAGCAAGCAAAGTTTCAACTTGAACGTGAGGAAAAATGGAAACTTTGTGGCGAAAAAGGGACGAAACGGAAACGGCAAAAGGAAATTTTTAGGGTTTTGAGAGTGAAAGAGTATGAGGATGAATCGCAAAGGAGTAGCTGAGAGCAAAAGTGACGGTTCGAGAGTATAAATAGTGAGAGAAAAATCACCGGAATACGAATCGTCGCCAAAAAGTAAAAGAAAAGAACTGCCAAAAATAAAACGTAAAAAGAAAACTGCCCTTTTTGAAAATATAAACTGTCATTAATGCATGTCAGAAAAAGAGCGAAAAGAGATTTTGAAATACTGAAAAGTAATTGCCAAAAATATGTAAAAGAGAGAATACGAAAAGAAATTCGTAAAGAGATTAAATAAACGAGTCTCCGACGGATGTTTAGACTTTACCTTTGAGTCTGAACCCTTTTCAGACTTTACCTTTGCGTCTGAGTACAATCAGACTTTACGTAGAGTCTGAAACACTTTCAGACCTTGCTTTGAGTCTGAGTCATCTTCAGACCTAGCGTTGAGTCTGAACCACTTCCAAACTTAGCGATGAGTCTGAACCACTTTCAGACTTTAGCGATGAGTCTGAACCACCTTCAGACTTTAATTTTGAGTCGATTATCTTCAAAATTCACAATTCCCAGTCTTGAACAAATTGATTCAAAGTGAGCCTTCTCTAGGGGTTTTGTGAATATATCCGCCAATTGATTCTTTGAATCTACATGCTGAATCACAACATCTCCACTTTGAACATGATCTCGAATGAAATGATGCTTGATTTCAATGTGCTTTGCTCTTGAATGAAGTATTGGATTCTTTGTGAGGTTGATTGCGCTGGTATTGTCACATTTGATTTCCATATGTGTTTCATCAACTCCAAAGTCTCACAATTGCTGTTGCATCCATAGAATTTGAGAGCAGCAACTTCCAAGAGCAATGTACTCTGCTTCAGCGGTTGAAAGAGCCACGGTACCTGTTTTCTTGAGAACCAAGACACCATCTTGTTTCCCAATAATTGACATGTACTTGTAGTGCTTTTTCTATCCACTCTACATCCAGCAAGGTCAAAGCATCGAATATCCAAGAAGAGTAAAATCTCCTTTCTTAGAATACCATAGACCTAGCTTAGATGTAGTTGCAACATATTTAATGATACGCTTAACAGCAGACATATGACCTTAGGATCAGATTGAAATCTAGCACAAATGCAGACACTAAACAAGATATCAGGTCTAGAAGCTGTAAGGTAAAGAAGTGACCCGATTATACTTCTGTATAGCTTTTGGTCAACACTCTTCCTTTGTTCGTCTTTATCCAGCTTTGATGAGCTTGACATAGGAGTTTCTGTTTTCTTGCAATTCTCCATTCCAAACTTCTTGATAAGGTCTTTTGCATACTTCTCTTGATGGATGAAAGTTCCTTCACTTGATTGTTTGACTTGAAGTCCCAAAAAGAAGTTTAGTTCTCCCATCATGCTCATCTCAAATTCGTTCTGCATATACTTTGAAAAATTCTTGCAAAGTTTCTCATTAGAAGAACCAAAAATAATGTCATCAACATAAATTTGAACAAGTATGAAATCCTTGCCTTCTCTCTTTATAAATAAGGTAGTATCTACTTTACCTTTAGAGAAGCCATTTTGAATTAAAAAATTGCTTAACCTTTCATACCATGCTCGGGGTGCTTGTTTTAAACCATATAAGGTTTTCTTCAGCTTGAAAACAAGGTTTGGTCTTTTAGGATCTTCAAATCCTGGTGGTTGTTCCACATAGACTTCTTCTTGGATGACTCCATTTAGGAATGCGCTTTTCACGTCCATTTGGAATAACCTGAAATTTTTAAAGCAAGCAAAAGTAAGAAGTAATCTTATAGCTTCTAACCTTGCCACAGGAGCATAGGTTTCGTCATAGTTGATGCCTTCGTCTTGTGTGTAGCCTTTTGCTACAAGTCTTGCTTTATTCCTTACCACTTTTCCTTGTTGATCAAGCTTGTTCCTGAAAACCCATTTGGTGCCAATGATTGATTTTCCTTTTGGTTTAGGAACTAGCTCCCAAACGTTGTTGATTTTGAATTGGTTTAGTTCTTCTTGCATTGCTTCGATCCAGCTTTCATCTTTCAATGCACCTTCTATATTTTTTGGTTCGATCTCAGAAATTAGTGCAAGAGCACTAGAAGCTTCTCATCTTTTAGACCTAGTACGAACTCCTTCATCAATATTGCCAATGATGAGGTCCGGGGATGACTTGACTTTTGCTTCCAATTTGTAGTTGATTTGTCAATTTGGTGAAGCTCTTCTTCGCTTGGAATTTCTGAATTTGTTTGAGGCTCAATGTCTGAGGCTTGATTTTCTTCATGAAAATTTGTAGACACTTGCCCAGACTCTAAATCTTCAGGTTGAGTCTGATTTTGTAACGAATCTTCGAACTTCACATTCATGGATTCTTCCATGGTTTGAGTACGTTTGTTGAAGACTCTGAAAGCTTTGCTTGTCATGGAGTAGCCAAGGAAAATTCCTTCATCTGATTTTTCTTCAAACTTACCAATTCGATCACTGGAATTCTTTAGGATAAAACATTTCCAACCGAATACATGAAAGTATGAAACAATTGGTTTCTTACCTTTGAGCAGTTCATAAGGTGTCTTTTCCAATATAGGTCTTAGAAAAATTCTATTTATAATATAACAAGCGGTAGAAGTAGCTTCAACCCAAAAATGAGGTGATATATTACTTTCGATTAAAAGAGTTCTTGCCATTTCTTGTAAAGAACGATTTTTCCTTTCTACAACTCAATTTTGTTGTGGAGTGTATGGGGATGAAAAATTATGTTGAATACCATTGTCATCACAATATTTGGCAAAATCATGATTTTCAAATTCTCCACCATGGTCAGTTTTAATACTTGAAATTGCATATCCTTTTTCAATTTGAATTTTCTTTGCAAACTTAGTAAAATGAATCAATGCATCAGATTTATTTGCAAGAAAGAAAACCCAAGTAAAACGAGAATAATCATCAACTATAACTAAGCAATATCTTTTACCTCCAATACTTTGAACTCTTGTTGGCCTAAATGAATCCATGTTTAATAGTTGCAAAACATGATTAGTGGATACTTGATTTATAGATTTAAAGGAATTGCTAACCTGTTTACCAAGTACATAGGGAGTGCATAATTCATGCTTTTGATACTTGAGGTTAGGAAGTCCTCGAACAAGCTTTTTGGATGATACTTTTGCAGTTTGCTTCAGATTGACATGTCCAAGCTTCTTATGTCAGAGGATGACTTCATCTTGAATTGATATCAACCATTGAGGACTGTCAGACCTTATATCTAGCAAATAGATATTCCCATGTCTTCGACCAGTAAAGGACTGTGAAAGATCCTTGCTTGATCCAGAACATGTATATTCTTGAAAATTGATTTTGTATCCCGAATCGCATAATTGACTAATACTCAATAGATTGTAGTTCAATCCTTCAACAAGACAGACATTGTTGATTGTGAGATTTCCAATCATCACAGTTCCTTGGCCAACAATCTTACCCTTGTTGTTACCACCAAAAGAGACATTTCCTCCTTTTATATGAGAGAATTTTGTAAAACAACTTGAGTCTCCTGTCATGTGTCTTGAACATCCACTGTCCAAATACCACTTGACTTTCTTCTTGAGGGTAACCTGCAATTAAAAAAAACTCATGTCTTCTTTGGTACCCAGATCTTCTTACGTCCATCATGGTTAGTAGTATAAATAGTCTTTGTCCAGCTCTTCTTAATAGGTCTCCAAATTTTGGGACATTCCTTTTCAAAATGAACTACACTCTTACATTTTGAACAAGTAAGAGCATTTCTACCAACAGGCTTTAAAAAAACCTTTTGGAAATGATTTTTATAAAAAGTTTTTGTTGGCCTATTTTTAATTCTTTCCTTTACCTTTGGGAAATCGATCAAAAGAATGGTTTCTTGTGTCATTCCTAGACTGGATTTATTAAAGTAAGGTCTTTGGATAGAAAGAATCTTATCCAGCATTTCATAACCTATTGAAAATTTCTTTGAAACTTTCAATAAGTCTTCTTTCAAGCAAGCATTCTCTTTTGAAAGATCATTCTCATTTTCTTTCGAAACAACAAGAGACTTGTCTAGACTTTCAACTTTTTCATGTAAAATTTTTTTTCTTGTTGTTTCAGTTTGGAATTCTCCCTTTTAGTTCGAAATCCTTTTAAGAGAGTCTTTAAGACTCGAGACAAAGTTCATCAATGTATTTTGATACTTTGGTAGGAATTTTTAGATTTCTAACCTTGATACCATTGTTTGAGTCTGAGTCTGAATCTGAGTCTGAGTCTGAGTTAGAGTTTGAGTCTGAGTCTGAGTTTGCCATAAGACATATATTTGCATATTTTTCATCACTCTCCTCACATTCAGTGTCACTCCACGTTTCAGCTTTGAGTGCTTTCTTGAACTTTTCAGGTTTTCCTTTCTTTTTCTTCAATAAGGGACGGTTGGGTCTCGATGTGTCCCTTTTTCTTGCATTCAAAGCAAACAACTTCTTTGCCGGTATCTTCTTCTTCATTTGATCTCCTTTGAAATCTTTGATTGTTTTGTTTCTTTCCGTTGAATCTTCTGCCTTTTCTATTCAATCTTCTGAACTTTCTAATCAGAAGTGCTAATTCTTCATCATCCAAGTCTTCTTCGAATCTGTAACATCAAAATCATCATTAGATTTTAAAGCAATTGACTTCTTACCTTTTGTGTCAAATTCCTCATTGAATTGTTCGACTTCATAGGATTGAAGTGTGCTGACCAATTCATCTATTGAAAGAGGCATGATCCTCTGTGTTTCTCTTATAGATGTTTTGACGTGACTCCAATCTTTGGAGAGCCCTCTCAACAATTTATTGACCTTCATAGGTCCTGAGATTGGCTGTCCTTGGTATGCCAAGCCGTTTACAATTTCTGTAAATCGACTGAACATATCCGTGATGGTTTCTCCTGGCTTCATTTTGAAGGCTTCATATTGACCAAGAAGTATGTTGATCTTGGTTTCTTTGACTCGATCTGTTCCTTCATAGGTGACGTGCAATCTGTCCCAAACTTCTTTGGCTGTTTCACAAGATGAAATTCTATTATACTCGGTAGGAGATAATGCACAATAGAGAGAGTAAATAGCCTTTGCATCAAGAGCATATTTTTTAGAAATTTCTGCTTGTGGTAATCCTGCTCCATCAACTATTTCTTTTCCTGTGCTTGGTGTAGCTTTAGGAATAATTTCGTTCTCCACTACATCCCATTCCATAGGATCTTTAGATCTTAGAAACGCCTTCATCTTGTTTTTCCATACGTTGTAATCCTTGCCATCGAAATAGGGAGGTCTGGTATTGCTTTGCCCTTCAATTAACCCTGGAGCCAAAACACTAGCCATAAATCTTTAGCTTCAGAAGTAATAACACTTCTAACAAATAAGCAACCTGCTCTGATACCAATTGAAATAAGTTAGCAAATCAACCTAGAGGGGGGTGAATAGGTTGTTACGGAATTCTTTTGGAATACGTTGATATCAAAGATATATCAATAATAAACAGATTACGTATTCATAAAGTAAATAAAGTAGGGTAAGAGAGAATTGACACAAGGATTATAGTGGTTCGGCTTAGTCCAAGCCTACGTCCACTCTCCACGTTGGCAGCCAACTGGCTGTAATCACTATGTAGCAAAAGAGTGCCGTTACAGTAGACGGATTAGACTTCTTCAATTGACAGTCTCTCCTACAGCCTTCCTCACGCTGCTTTCGCACTATATCTCACTCTCTTTGATACACAATTTGAATATGAAAGATTTTAGAGAACAAGTGATTTTGGAGATTCTAACATCAAGATTTTTCTACCGCTCTCCTTGTTTCCAAGCAACGTCGATCCACCTTAAATAGTCTCCGTGCCTTCATACCCGTTGGCACTTACCAAAACATTCATCCAATCAACCTGTTGGACTGAATCAATTTAAGTGATCTCATTGTCCCGAAAACGTAAGTAGACAGCAGCTCATCAATCCTGTTCGCCCATACAATCAGGATCTTGAGTTCCCAAAATTAGATTCTTCCAAAAATAATCTTGATCTTCAACGGATAAAATCCGAAGAATCAAATCTTCCAAGCTCTTGATCACAGCCAGAGATATTCCATGGTTAAAATTAGGAAATACAAAATCCAATATCTTACTTTCCTTAGCCATAAGAATAACCTGTGGCCAGCCTGTAAAAATTGCGAACTGTCTTCAGACTTAGATTTGGGTCTTGAGGGTCATCAGATTGAAACTGAGTCTTGAAGGTCTTCAGACGGAAATTGAGTCTTGACTGACTTCAGATGAAAAAACTTCAGACCGAAATTCTGGGTCTGACAGTCTTTGAAAACCTTTAGACCTTGACAACTTCAGACATAGCCGACTGAGTCTTGGAGTGCTTTGACCGTACTGTTGAGGCTGTTTTGTCAACTTCAAAACTTCAAGGGATTTTTCTTCAACAATCTCCCCCTTTTTGATGGTGACAAAACCCTCGACAGATTTGTGAATTAAAAAAAAAACCTGCAAGGAATAACTAAATTAAAATTATTCAACCAAAAAAATTATTACTCCAACTTGTCATTTTTAGATGCAAACAGGTTGTCTTTCACTTTTATGGATAAAGAATTTGTTGTGGATGTTGATACTCTTGTTGATTTAATTGGGGTGGAAAGAGGGTGTTTCCAACCAATTAAAGTATCCACAGCATATGCTACACTTGAGATTGTGCGAGATAGGAGTTTGGAAGGCAAAATATCCTACACCAAGATGAATGCCTCTAATATTCTGCTGCACAAAATTATCATAAATTGTCTTAGACCGAAAGCGACCTCAAAAGCTGACGTCTCAAAAACAAAAGCCAAACTCATGTTCGCTCTAAATGAAGGCAGGCCCTTTTCACTTCCCCATGTTATCCTCTTCCACATGTACAGGACAGTGGTTAAGGATAAAGGCCAATTGCCTTACTCATCTCTTGTCACCAGGTTGTTTAGGTACTTTAAGATACAAATTCTTGCACCTTTATGCCTAACTAACTTAAGTCTTATGCTTGTGGGATATAAGATGGTAATGAAGATGAAACTTCAAGAGTTGAACATTGCACTGGAAGGACTGAAGGAGAAAACACCTTCAAAAGAGTTTCCCATTGCTGCTGCCAAAAGAAAAGGCAAAGAGACCATGGCTGTTCCTGAGAAAAAGAGAAGAAAAGTCATCCTACAAGATGAGGATGATGAAGAAGAGTTTGATGATGCCATGACTCTTTCTGCTCTTACAAGATTGAAGAGCACAGTCAGTTTGAGAGTTGACAATCAAGAGAGAGCAAGGAGAGAAGCAGAAGCGAAAGCAGAAGTAGAGAGAATAAGAAGAGGGGAAGAACAGAGAAAGAGAGAAGAGGAAAGGAAGAGAAGAGAAGAAGAAGAAGTGAGACAAAGGAGAGAAGAGGAGCAACAGAGAAGAGCAGAGGAGAGACAGAGAAGAGAAAAAGAAGAAGAACGAAGAAGAGAAGAAGAGGAAATAAGAAAAGAAGAGGAAGAAAGAAAAAGGAGAGATGAAGAGGAGAGCAAGGCTCAAGAGGATTTTGCTGGAGAAATTTGAGCCATCCTCTGCTCAATAACACTCTGGACAGGAGACTGAACTACATCACACCGCTGGAGATGAAAAGGAAATTGGCGAAGAATACTCGACTCCATCCACTGGCAACAAGACAGGGGGAGCTGCTGCTGATCAATATACTTTTATTGCCACTACATACTAGTGATGTTTGTAGGTCAGGTGCTGATGGAGAAGACATTTATGCATCACACTTTCCTGAGATTGAAGAATCCTCTCCATCTAAAGGGTAAAGGGCTGAAAAAGAAGCACCTAGCTTTCAGACTCAAAGAACAGAGTCTGCTGGTCCAAGTTCAGGTAATGCTAATTCAACAAATTTTTCACAATTGTTGGATGTCATGCTGGACCTCAAAAAGCAGGTTTTTGGGATGGATTACGAGCTGAGACCTAAAACGAGCAATGCTGGCTACTTCCTCAACAATGCAAGACCAAATTAGTGCCCTCAAACTCCAAGTGGAATCGAATGTAAAGGGTACTGAATTGGAATCAGCAAAGGAAGCTCTCACCAGCCTTGAGAAGACAGTGAATTCGCTTAGTGAATACCATCTTGTTCGCATTCCCAAGGACCCCTGAATTTTATCAACCTCACTCTTGATTCCTCTACCTTCTTTTGATGGGACAAAAAGGGGAAGAGTTATACAGATTTGATTTGAGCTTTTACTTTGATTTGAACTTTTATTTCGTTTGTGAACTTTTACCTCGTTTGTTTTGGTGGACTATTTGTGTCTATGACTTTAAACATTTGGGTTGTTTAAATATTTGAACCTATGATTTTATGCACTAGTTTGACATGGATCTATAAATTTGTGAACTTGCAGGATCATTATACTCATGAGGATAATTGTTATGGTACTAACATCTTTCTGTGCTTGCAGAAGTATTCCTCAAAATATGTATGAGTTTTCTATTGCAGGTTAAGAGTTTTACAAATCTGCCGAGGTGTTTTGTCACCATCAAAATGGGGGAGATTGTTGAAGAAAAATCCCATATGTGTTTTGAAGTTAACAAAACATCCTTGTCAGCTAAGTCTGGAGAATCCAAGACTCAGTCACTTAAGTCTGGAAGAGTTCAAGACCCAAGCGTTTCCGTCTAAAGGTTACCAGACCCAGAAGTTACGGTCTAATGATCTCCAAACCCTATCAAAGTCTGAAGTCAGTCAGACTCAGTTTTGCAATTTTGCCAAGCTGTCAGCAGTTTATTCTTACAATTAAGGAAATCAAGAATTGGATATTATCTTCCTTAATTTATCTGTGAAAGATTTCTGGTTGTGATTCTAAGCTCGAAAGATTTTTTGGATTTGATCCGTTGAAGATCAAGCAAGTTTTGGAATGATCTACTTTTGGAAACTCAAGATCCTGATTATATGGACGAGCAGGATTGACGAGCTATCTTCCACTTATATTCGACAACGTGAAGATCACCTAAATTGATTCATTCCAACGGGTAGATTGGATGAACTCTTGGAAAGTGCTAACGGCTATGGAGGCACGAAGGGATATTTAAGGTGTGTCGAAGTTGTTCGAAAAAGTGAGTGAGCCAATAGAAAAATTCGAAGTTCGAACCTCTGAAACTCATTGTTCTCAAAATCTCTTGAGCTCAAATTGTGTACTAAGGAAAGATACTTACAATGTGAAATTGCGAGAAGCTGTAGAATAGACTTTCAATAAAAGAAGTCTAGATCGTAAACTGTAAAGCTCTCATTTGCTACATAGTGATTACAGCCAGTTGGTTGCTAGCGTGGAGAGTGGACGTAGGCTTACAATAAGCCAAACCACTATAAACTTCGGTGTCAAAATTCTCTTACCCTACACTCTTTATTTTAATTGCTGCGTGATTCATTTATTTTCGATTTTTATTTTCAAGCCAAAGGATCTTGTTTTTGAGACGTTACTTTTTGAGGTCGCCTTCGGTCTGAAACAATTTATGATAATTTTGTGCAGCAGAATATTAGAGGCATTCATCTTGGTGTAGGATATTTTGCCCTCCAAACTCCTATCTCGCACAATCTCAAGTGTAGCATATGCTGTGGATACTTTAATTAGTTGGAAACACCCTCTTTCCACCCCAATTAAATCAGCAAGAGTATCAGCATCCACAACAAATTCTTTATCCATAAAAGTGAAAGACAACCTGTTTGCATCTAAAAAAGACAAGTTGGAGTAAAAGTATGCTGTCAATTCAAGATAACCGCTTGTCATGTCTGTACAAAATTTCTCAAGCTGCAGCCTAGAGAATTTTTCCCTGAGATTTATCTTGATTGAGTCAAGAAAATCAAAATCCACACTTCCAAGATTCATTACTCCTCTCTTCAGCAACTTAGTATAGATTCGCTCATGTTCTCTTGAGCGAAATAAACTTCCTTGGGGACAGATGGTGTTCACTGCAACACCCATCCGTGGTTGGAATTGAGAGAACAGCCTTTCATCATCATCCATTGGCTGATTGGTGGTTCCAAACCGTGGGTCACTAGGTATATTTTCAAAAGTGCTCTTTGCGAGCCCCTCGCCAATAATACCCAAATCTTCCATTTCTTGCAAGAAAATATATTTGTTTCTATATCCTCTATCCTTTAGAAATTCATCGATCAGCCTTAACTCTGTACCTCCATCTTTCAACTTTTTATATAGTGAATAAGCAAGCTTGGGTCTCAAGGTTCTTACCGATGCAGCCTCGATAATCACTTCTTCTTCATATTGTTGTTGACTCGGAGTTTCCCTTTGTGGAGAATCTCCTTCGCCCGTAAGGTCCACTCTGGTAAGATCCCCTTGTCGCCTCTGTGGAATTGGATTTTTACTGAGTAAAGAAATCAAACAGGGACGCTAGTGGAGATTGTTTTAGGCTTTTAGGGTTTTAAGAAAAAGTAAATGAGATGACTTTTAACCGTTGTGACGGATGAAGACGACGATTCGGGAGTATAAATAGCAAGAAAAGATAAGAAAGAGATATTGAAACATCGCAAGAAAGAAGAAGAAAAAACTGCCAATTTTGAAAAAGAAAACGCAAATTTTGAAAAAGAAAACTGCCATAATTATGTCAGAAATCGAATAAAAAGCAGATTTCAATATTTCAAAAACAATTATTAATTTAATACACTTTAAAATAAAGGAAGACGAAACACACAATCAGACTTTACATCAGAGTTTGAGAATATCCAGACTTTATCTCAGAGTCTGAATTCTTTCAGACCTTACCTTTGAGTCTAAACACCTTCAGACCTTACCTTTGAGTCTGAACTTTTTCAAGACTCTAGCTTAGAGTTTGAACCTCTTCAAGTCTTACGATATTCAGTCTTGAGCGAATTGATTCAAAGTGAGCTTTCTCTAGGGGCTTTGTGAATATGTCTGCCAATTGGTTCTTTGAATCAATGAACTGAATCACCACTTCACCATTTTGAACATGGTCTCTAATAAAATGATGCTTGATTTCGATTTGCTTTACTCTTGAGTGAAGTATTGGATTCTTTGTAAGGTTGATCGCGCTAGTGTTGTCACACTTGATTTCTGTGCAAGATTCTTCAACTCTAAAATCTTTCAATTGTTGTTGCATCCATAGTATTTGAGAACAGCAACTTCCAAGAGCTATGTATTCTGCTTCAGCGGTTGAAAGAGCTACGGTACCCTGTTTTCTTGAGAACCAAGATACTAACTTATTTCCCAATAGTTGACATGTACCTGTAGTGCTTTTCCTATCCACTTTATAGCCAGCTAAGTCAACATCAGAATACCAAGGAGAATAAAGTCTCCTTCTTTGGAATACTAGAGACCTAGCTTAGATGTGGTTGTAACATATTTGATAATATGCTTCACAACAGTCATGTGAGATTCTTTAGGATTATATTGAAATCTAGCATAAATACAAACACTAAACAAAATATCATGTCTTGATGCAGTAAAGTAAAGAAGTGAACCAATTATGCTCCTGTATAGTTTTTGGTCTACACTCTTTTCTTCTTCATCTTTGTCCAGCTTTAATGAGCTTGACATAGGAATTTCTGTCTTCTTGCAATTCTCCATTCCAAACTTCTTGATGAGGTCTTTTGCATATTTTTCTTAGTAGATAAAAGTTCCTTCTTTTGATTGTTTAACTTAAAGTCCCAAAAAGAAGTTCAATTCACCCCTTATGCTCATTTCAAATTCATTCAGAATACATCTCGAAAAATTCTTGCAAAGATTTTCATTAGAAGAACCAAATATTATATTATCAACATAAATTTAAACAAGTATGAAATCCTTCCCTTCTCTTTTGATAAATAAAGTAGTATCTACTTTTCCTTTAGAAAAACCACTTTGAATTAAAAAATTACTTAACCTTTCGTACTA
The DNA here is from genome assembly GCA_014182555.1 of Eucalyptus erythrocorys. NCBI lineage: Eukaryota > Viridiplantae > Streptophyta > Magnoliopsida > Myrtales > Myrtaceae > Eucalyptus > Eucalyptus erythrocorys. The sequence goes on along the minus strand of CM024603.1, from coordinate 28,421,548 downwards.
AGTTCGAGGTGCCTGCTTTAAACCATACAAAGCTTTTTCAACTTGAAGACAAGATTTTGTTTTCTTGGATTTTCAAATCATGGTAGTTGTTCTACATAGACTTCTTCTTGGATAATTCCATTTAGAAATGCACTCTTTACGTCCATTTGGAATAACCTGAAATTTTTAAAGCAAGCAAAAGCAAGAAGTAATCTTATAGCTTCTAACCTTGCTATTGGAGCATAGGTTTCATCATAGTCGATTTTGACGAAAACTGATTTTTCCGTAAAATTTCGGGCTTGACGTAATTTCCTCGAAAGATGAGACGAGGTCCTAAAAATAAATCGTGACACGCTCGAACGTCCGATTCCCAAAACCGAATTCAATTTCGTGGTTAAAATTGACCGAACGCGATTTTAGTACAACCTAACCTATTGGGTAGCTTTTAGAGATTTTAGCGTCTTTGACCTATGGTCAATAATTTTCAATCCATGTTTGTGCATCTTCGACTCGTAGGCGATTCTTGATTGTCGTAAAAATTGCAAGGTTTCAATTATGTGTATAGAGTATAAAATCGACAGAAGATCGGGTTAGTACCGTTCAACGCGAATTTCGCAATCACACATAATCACCCGCAATTCAATTATGTGATTCTGTCGAATCGACCTATATCCAATCACAATTCGATTATAACGGTGTCGTATTAACCCTTGCCGATTATCACATCGAGCGATCGATCTCCGATCAAATTCTCAAGTCTGCCGTGATTATATCCCTTAACGGCTTCACCTAATAGGTTAGTCAACTTGTAAGGGGCCCAACTCAGAGTAAAGTGACCATAGGCGCGTCGATGAAATGTCCATTTCATAAAATTGGGATGGGGTCGAAATTCAAAATGTCACACATTCAATAAAATAAAACTATTGGGATCCTTACCTTATGTAATTGCATGCTAAGTTGGGAGAAAAGAAAGGAAATAGTTAGGATACAATTCAGGATATGATAAAATTTAACTTATTGTGTGTTTGGTGTCTCTTCAAGACAAGATAAAGTCCGATATAATAAGGATATAGAGTGGATAAAATTATCCTATGGGAGATGTGATATAAATCTAGATAGAATTTCTGACATCGACATTAAGAAAGTTATTTTTCTCAAATAACAAACTTCTTAAATTGACAAAATTAACTAAATTAAAATTATTCAACCAAAAAAATTAACAAAGTTAAAATTGTATTCTAATATATAAATAATGTTTGAGTTCTAATATGAGAAATTCAAAACAAAACAAAATAAAAAAATTATTTATTTTAATTTAATCTAATTTTTCTTACATTTTAATATAATTCTATTTTAGATATTTTGGGTATATTAGTACAATTTACTATTTAATAAAATTTGATTAGAGAATGATAGAATAGGAAGAAAAACATAAGAAAGAAATTTATTAAAAAAGAGAGGGAAAAAAAAAGCAAATAAAAATAAAGTAGGCAAAAGTGTCGTAAGAGATTTTTACCATATGCGTTTGTAAAATTTTTGGTTTAATTTATACTAATATGCCATTAATGCACACGATATAATAGGAATATATCCAACTGCAATTACCAAACGTTGGATAGAATATAATAAAATTCCATTATATCATATCCAATTCTATTCAGTCATATCCTAGTTAGAAATCTGAAGATCAATCATACTTATTAATATCATATGATTCCACAAAATTCTGAATATAATGTGCTTCTATCAATTTATCACTAAATCTACTTACTCTATACACACACATATATGTATATATTAACTCTATCGATAATAACTTGTCATGGTTACCTATAAAATAAAGTAGGCTCTATCCTAATTGTTGGTGCATATTTTATTATTATGGTTTTGTAGTGATGCAACTCAATAATTGTACGTCACATACCAGTACTAGATGATATGAACTTTAGTGTCACAATATTTAAGGAGGATCATATTGTATGTTATGCTAAATAGAGACCCGAAAATAAAATATCTTTTTATCTGATTAGGAATTTTACTCAAATCTTGGTTATTTTGCATATTTCCTAATTTTATGTTAAGAAAAGATGATTGTGTAGAATTGAGTGTATCTTAAGATTTGATTTTTGATTTGCCATTTAAGAATTTGGGATTTCGATTTCCAATTATGGGATCAAACGCGGATTCAGTATTGGAGAGCTTGATTAGAAAGTTTATGAAATTGGAAAGAAAAGGGATCGAGAAACATGAACTATGGCTTTGATATCAATGTTGGGAAAAAAAAGGATTCTCTAAAACCAATCCAATACTCAATCGAACCCCAAAAATGAATGCGGAAGACGAGCCCAAGAAACACATGTATCACCAATCAAAAGATACACTGCGGAATCGAGCGTATCTTGTTTTTCACATATTAAACACCAATGTTGAAGTTTGAGGAAGAATTTTGATCCCACTTTACCGAGGAGCGTACTGTTGCTTTGAGGGGGAGAAAAAAATTCAAAAGAGACTTACGTTTTTTTTTTTTTTTTTTTTTGGGAGCGTTGTCACTAATTGAGACGTATTCACTCTCTATCTAAAATGCTACTTCAAACAATGTAACTCTTCGTATCTTAACAATGCAACCTTTCACATCGTAACCGTTCCTCCATGGGCCCTTAACTTGCGGGCCGGGTTTTTAGGCCCAACATGGGCAAACGGGCCTACTTAGGCCCATCAACATAGAGAAAAAAACCCATCACAAATGATGAGCAATTTGCTGCTCACTCTGCCTTGGACAAGGAACGCCGTTCAAACTATCCTGTTTAGAACACTTGAGTTCCATTAGTTTGCTAATGCAATGCTTTTGAACTTGATGGTTGTTAATCTGAATCGTAATCGTTGGTTTCTGCCTAAAGTTGATTCAATTGAAGGGAAAATGCAAATGACATCAAGGCCAAGTTTATCATTGAAGCGGCTAACCATCCGACTGACCCTGAGGCCGATGAGGTTAGTTAATGGTCAAGAATCAATAAGATCATCGACCTGATTAACAACTTCTTTCGTACTGTTTTCCAGATCTCAGCAAAGAAAGGCGTGGTCATCCTTCCTGACATATATATGCAAACTTCAGCAGAGTTACCGTTAGTTACTTTGAGTGGGTCCAGCTATCACTTGCCGAATGTTAAAGTTTATTGCATCCCAAGATTAGTAGCTTACGAACAGTTTCTATACTACTGTATATTCCGCAAATTAAGTGAGAAAAACCATATGTGCTTGGCCAAAGATAGAAGACCACTCTATCTGGGGTTTTAACAAACCAAGGAGCAAATTCTAGAGTTTCTTTTTATTTGATTCTTGCCGTGTCTTTTGGATTGCAGAACATACAAGGTTTCATGTAGGATGAAGAGAAGGTGAACGTTGAACTGAGGACCTACAGGACCAAGGGTTTCAAGGCGGTGAAAGAGATGTGCAAGACCCATGACTGCCATCTCCACATGGGCGCCTTCACTCTCGAGGTCAACCGGGTTGCCCGGGCCACGGTCCTCCGGGGTTGGGAGGCCTGAAGATTCACTGCCCGCCCGAAATAAGGAAAAAGACAGGAGGCTCTGCTTCAAATTCAAGCTCCTTTGAATTGCCATCTTCTTGATATTTTTGTCAGTGGTTTTATGTTGCTGTGATTTGTGTTTCTGGCTTCATCTAAGACTCTGAGCGAGACTGAGGAGATCAAATTCGGTTGTACTTTTGCCTGTTTTGATCACTAGAGTGGCAAGGTTCATTCCCACTCTAATGATGCCTGGATAGATCATATAGTTATTTGCAATTGTGGGACAAGCGAAGAAAATTCCTTTCGGGTAACCGTTTTAACTGTTAGTAGTGTTTAGAATTGACATGCTTTTCGTTGGTAGTATGCAGGAAGTACCCAGTCAGTTCAGTTCGATGTGCAATGATAAGGAAATTAATATGCCGTGTTTTGATTGAAGAGCAAATAGTTTCCAAAAGAGCTTGGTTTATAGCTTTTACCCTTTTCTGATCAAGTCCCTATAGTTTTAGTTTGTCTAATCATCCTCATTTTACTTTTATAAATTTTCTAATCCAACTAAATTTGGCCGAGGTGTCATCAGAAGATGCACGGATATAGGTAGTTAGAACACGCACATGCCCATGTGGATGTGTATAGAAAAATTTAGCCAATATGAACACCCATGTGAACATGTCATTGTATCATTAGATTAGTAGATTGGTTGGATTTGGCCAAATTCACTATTGGAGAGACTTGACTATAAAGTTTGTGAAACTGGCAAGATTTTATCAGGATTGTGGAGTGGAGTCTCATGGCCTCAATGGCTACCGCATCTCGAGCTCAAAGTCTTGATTGCCATGGCTGCTGTGGCAACAAGCTCAAAGTTGGAGCTTGGGTCATCAATGCTCGATTGAGCTCGAGTCGACTTTGCGAGATAGTGGCAAGCAGCGCTCTTGATGTTTGCAACGTTAGGGGTGCCTTTATTTTTTTAATTTTAATTTTCTTTATTTTTGCTTTGATTTTTAATTTGTTTTTTGTGTTCATCTAATACACACTGGCTTTATTGGCCATATTAACCTTGCGATAATTGATGTCAACAACAATTGATCGGAAAAAAAAAGCCAAGAGATAAATCAAAGGACTATTGGTGTAACTTTCTAAAAAGTATGAGGATGATTTGGGATTTCAAGCAAGAGACCAAAGACTACTTATGTCTTTTCACGTTAATTTGGATCACCTGCTATATAAGATCAAATTGCAAATTCCATCTCCTTTGATAAATTAAACGTGTTGGGATCCTTTCCTTATGCAATTGCACGCTCAAATTGGAGAAGAGAAAGGAAATGTACTCTTACCATTATTTCCTAATTGACAAGAGGTCAATCATACTTATTAATATCTTATGATTCAAGATCCAAACTATATGCATCCTATGGTGATTCCACCGAACATTGTATCTAAAGTGTACCATCAATTTATCACTAAATCTACTAACTCTATACATACATACATACATACATACATACATACATAACAACTTTATTGGTTAATAATTTATTATAGTTGCCTATCAAATAAAGTAGGCTTCATCCTAATTCTTAGTGCATATTTTATCATTATGGTTCCGTAGTAATACAAAGCGATCTTTGCATCTTACATATCAATACTAGATGATATGGCACATAATCCTTTTAATTATGCTTTAATGTCATGATACTTAAGAAAAAAAATTTGCTATGGTATGTTTTGCTAAACAGAGACCCAAAAATAAAATTTTTTTATGTGATCATGGATTTTAATCAAATTTTGGTTATTTTGCATATTTCCTAATTTTATATTATGAAAAGATCGGCTGTTTAGATTTCAGTGTACCTTACGATTTGATTTCCAATTTGCTATCCATGAAATTGGGATTTCAATTTCCAATTATGGGATCAATTGTATATATATGCGATTGTCGAGCTCAGAAATAAACATGATGCGTGCGTGTATAAATAGAGACATCCCAATTCATGAATTACGATTAAAAGAATAAAAAGAAAGATGGTGGATAAGGATAAGTGGAAGGGAGTGCTGTTTTATGACTTTTTTAACCCCAAGAATCCCCCCAAGACCGTGACCATCAGAGATCTTCAGGCTGCTTCTTCTCATTCTTCTTCTTCCAATCCAAATCCAAAGGCAAAATATAGCTGTATGCCTACAATCCTCAGACCTTTAGTAGAGAATATGGTGAGCATGTGTACCAGCAACTTTACGATAAAGACGTTCAACCCAATAGGCCCGTTTGGTTCAACTTTGGGGAAATGCAAAGCCATTTCCCTAAGTATCTTTGGAAGAATGGGAAATGATGTTTGGATAGTCTTATTTTTGCAAAGTAGCTTTGAGTTGAAAAGAAAAAAGAAAAAAAGAAAGGAAAAAAGAGGAGGAGATGCTGAAGCAGAGGGTGAAACGGTTAGGAGGCAGCTGGTGGTTGTGGTGGGAGAGGCGGCTGGTGGCAATGGTGGCAGGGAGGCGGCGGGTCGCGCAACCTAGACGCCACCGCCTGTGGCTACTCGACCTGAGTGACAGCGGTGCATCGGTCGGGTGACCCAGGCAACGCTGGTGCCTGAAGCAGAGGATGAAACGGTCGGGAGGCAGTTGGTGGTTGTTGTGGGGGAGGCGACTGGTGGCAGTGGTGGTGGGGAGGCGACGGGTTGCACGACCCAAACGCCACCGCCTAAGGCTGTGTGACCCAGGTGACGGTGGTGTGTGGGTTGCTGTCACGCGACTCACCCAAGTGACGCTAGTGCGTGGGTCGCGAGACCCACCCAGCGACGGCGGTGTGTGGGTCATCGTCGCGTGACCCACCAAGGCGATACCGGTACGTGGGTCGTGCAACCCATTCAGGCAACGTCGGTGTGTGGGTCGCCGTCGCTCGACCTACCCAGGCAACACGGGTGTGTGGGTCACGCAACCCACCCAAAAGATGGCGGTGCGTGGTCAGGCGATGCATGGCGACGGCGGTGCGTGGGCAACTAGATCTGGCTGGTTGAGCTTCACTCTTGAAGTCGATGAACAGTAATTTTTTAGGGTAAAATAGGAAAACACAATTATCAGTGAGGGCAATATTGGAAGAAAAAATCATTAAACCCCTCTTTAGCATTTTGAAAATGTTGAAAGCCCAAAGCAGGTCCCCACCTACTTTGGGCTTTTAGCATTTCAAATACAAGCATTTGGCCAAGGAGCCTTCAAATGCTGATCCAAACACCCTAAAATTTTTCCCAAGGGGCTTTGAGGGCTCAAAGCCCCTTGAGAATGCTGAACCAAATGGGGCCTAAGAGACCCGGCAATGTCGGCAACAGTTCCCTCTCCAGTTGGGCGCTCTCGGTAAGGGTCCTCCTTACTGTCACGAAAAAAAAAAAAAATCTTTCCTAGGTTTGATTCGTGATGGTACTATCCAAATCTTAGCCACCTTATCATGTTAGTCGACCCGAATTCTTCCGCGGCAGCATAACTTTGACATGACCTCCACCAGTGCACATTTTGCCTTTCGGCCTAACTGGGCTGGTGGCTCTTTAACCAGACCCATGATCACAACTAGCATTTCTTTCTATTTTTGTTTGGATTGAATTTATATGATATTTTTACTTCTTTAATTGGTTAGTCGATTATCGATGAAAACCTTATCTATTTGGTGCTTGTGTTGCCATTGGTAGAAGTAAAAAGTGAAGATGCTCAAGTGACGAAAGGAAAGGATGGACTTTTTAATAGGATTCTAACTTTCATTTCGTCGTTGAATAATGTTCTGTGATCTAATGAAAGATCACTTTATTGATATGAACAAATTGGCTTATGGACAATATCCTCTTGCCAATGTTTTTTTTTTTTTGGTAAAGGTAATAAATCCTCTTGCCAATGTTTGTTTTGTATTTTTTAATATGTTCTTCTAACTCCTTTTAAGATTTGTCATCATAAATTCATCAGCATCATATGTACATTCTTATCTGAAACGAAAGATCATAAGTGTGGCACATACTCAGTCATGAAGATCACCTAAGATCTTCCTTCATTAAACATGGGGACCTCATCTTAAATGACAAACCCATGTTCCAATTTGAAAGCAAAGGAACAAATGGGCACTAACCATTTCGAAGCTAATAAGGAGAAATATTACGACTAACCAAATCCATGACCATGATGATAGGGTGGGGAGTGATTTTCTTGCTGGCTAGAGTCGAACGACTCTCCAATGTCATGTCCAAAGCCATAGCCACGGCCTTGGACTCAGTTTATGGTAGTGCCTATCACGCCCCAATCCTTAGAGCGCATGCCCATCCCTTAGCGGTTGATTAAATAGCGACGTCCCAAGACGCGTCGCCAACCCATTCATTTTAATGCGCATGCGGAAGCAATTAATTAATTCCTAGACAACACAAAGATGGGATAGAAAAGTTTTTCGAAAACAAACCATACCTTTATACATATCACAACAAGTCATTTACAATATTAGCCGACTATGTGCAGGGTTTGCAAAAGGGGGAGGGCTACAAGTCCTTTACTCATTCGAGTCCTCGATTGAATACTCTGGAGTTGTTGGATTAGAAAGATCTCGATCTACCATTGAACCCCTGGAAGGGGGCATTTTCTGGGTCTAATTGGCCCGTGACGATACCACGATCTGTATCGATAAGGTACCTTGTGGGGTAGACCCTCATTGACTTAGATAACGGATCATATGAGTTCGTAGACCTAGGCTCCTTGGGTCTCGGGGAGAGGAATCTGAGAGTGCTGCCCGGTAACCTTATTCGGTTGGCCAAAACGTTTAGGTGGTGCGGCCATCTATGGACTTGTAAATGTTATCCCACAACAGGGTGAGACGACGTCTCCGCAAGTTCGTCCCTAAACTCCAACTAGGAAGGAAATATGCCCCAAGGGTTGCCTAAGCACAAACACAATTAAGAGGACTTACCTTTGCCTCATATCCTTCCTGCAAGTCAGTACAATTCGCATAATTATCAACATTTCAACACATCACCGCATCAAATCAGTTCGAGTCATCGATCAATTAACTCAGTCGATTCCATGTCATTAAGACCATCTCCCGATCAATCTATCCAATACTATCTATAAAGTCCAATCATATCAAGGACTGCTTACTCTAAGTTGAAAATAGATAGTATAGCTCACTCTAAGCTGATAAAGTATACTTCTCTCACTAAGCTAATATATCAAAGCCCTCAGGCTGATATAGTATACTTGTTAATGCTCACCAGAAGCCACTAAGATGTACTGCTCACTCTAAGCTGACATATCAAAACCCTCATGCTGATATAGTACACCAGTATACTGCTTTCACTAAGCTGACATATCAAAGCTCGTAGGCTGATATAATATACCCATGATGCTCACTTTAAGCTAATAAAGTATACTGCTATTACTAAGTTGATATATCAAAGTCCGTAAGCTGATATAGTGTACTTGTTCTCACTAATTGAGAATGCCACCATTTTTATCATTCTCGATAAAAATACTCATGTGTGGGTACACGGTCGGCCTTAGCCAAAATACAATATTTTTCTTTTCATAAATCCCACCATTTAATATGGTCCACCAAAATATTTTTGGCGTTGTGAATCGGCGCTTGGTTATTTTCTGATTAGAAAATGAAATTAATAAATTTTGGGATAAATACCCCAAAAGCACAATTCACACTCAAATTTGCATCAAATAGCAGCCAATTAAATAAATCAATCACATCATTGCAATCAACATAAAATTCCAGTCACTAGCTATCCCGGTCTAATTTCCAAAAAGTAATAATTAATTAAATAATTACCAAAATTAATTATTAAATATCAATAAATGCAACTTAGGCCGGAAAAGCTTAATTAAATACCGAGACGGGCCCGGAAATTTCGAACCTATCTAAATAAATACTACGACCTATTTACTTGCTAATTGCACTAATCTAACCACCTAACATGCATAAACGATTAACTAAATCACTAATCCATTCTAACTAACTACCTAATCCCTAATTAACTTAACTAATCAGCCACTAAGCGTCATTAGCTCCCTAAGCAAAGATTAGTGAGTAAACTCACTGGATTGATGAGCCGATGAGTTCACTGCGACAGGGACGCAAAGATGGGCCATAAACTCCCAAGCGGGGATGCCTTTCGGGGTCTCGATGGGCTTGGAAACGGGCCTTGAAGGTCCAAAACCCCTTGCTGTGTTTCGGTTCTAGGCAGAGGGTCGAAGGGGTTGCTCGGGCGCGGCCTAGGCTGGAAACGACGACAACAGCTAGTGGACGGGCTGCAATGGGCTCAGCGGCACTTGACGGTGACTAGACTGCAGCGACGGTGGCTCGAGGACTTCGGTAGACAGTCTGGGGTCATGGCAGAGGTGGAATGATGGCAGGAAGGGTTGGAGACGTGCAGGGGTGGGCGGTTGGTGCGTGAGCTCGTGGTGGCGCTGGACGGTGGCAGCGGCTTGAACGAGCAAGAGAGGGGCTGAGCTGCTCGATTTTCTGGTTGGAGAGTTCAAGCTTGTTGGAATGGAGGGGGGTCGATCGGATGGGAAGAAGAAGAGGAGGGGAACAGCCTCAGGCTTGAGGGGGTCACCTTGCTTCACTTCCTATCTCTTTGTCTCCTAGAAGAGGCCTCACATGGCCAGCTGGTTTCCTCAGCCAATTTTCCAGCCCAAAGCTTCTTCTAGAAAATAATGAAGTGGTCCAAAGGTTGAGGGCAAAGGGGGGCTACGAATTTGGACTTGATTTCCCTCAAATTAGATTCAATTCATTCTTGAATCGATGCAATTTGGCCTCTATAAATTCAACTAAGACATCCTCAACCAAATTGGTAGTATTTCTCGCCAATAGAACCTACTTGCATCCTAGTTTTGCAACAAAAAACGGTCCCCTGAATTTCCTGGACAAAAACGGCTTTATCTCAACTTTTTCTGCCAAAATCTCGATTTGTAGAAAAATCTTTTGAGGCTGAGTCGATGTTACTAAAATGACTTGTGACATGACAGAACTTTCAATTTCTGAAATCAGATTCAAATTTGCGGTCAATTTCAATCTAGCGCGATTTTAGTATGACCTAGGCTATCGAGTAGCTTTTAGAAATTTTTAGTGCAAATGACCTGTGGTCGATTTTCTTCGAGCCACAACATACCTCTTCGACACACTGGTGACTCTCGGTGGTCGTGAAAATCTCGAGGTTTGAAATACAGACACATGGTACCAAAACGATAGAAAAATTAGTCTAGTGCCGATCGACGAGAATTTTGCAATTTAGTGGAATCATCCACGTTTAGCAACACATCTCAGTCGAACCGACTTATCCCTAATCTCTAATCGATTTTTAATTGTGCCTTAATGGTCTCTACAGATGCGCACGGTTGAGTAATTGATTCCTAGCTGAATTCCCAAGTCTATTGCATTAAAATCCCTTACGGACTCCCCAGATAGTTTAGTTATCTCATGAATGATCAGCTCTGAGAATAACACTCTAGGTGCGTTGATGAAAGGCCCGATTTAATCAATTGAAAATAGAGTTGAATTTTCAGGATATAACAACTCTTCCCCTCTTATAAAAATTTCATTATCGAAATTTAAACCATTACAATACTTTAAACAAAAAGGTAGGGGTACAATTGTCTTATTGACTCTCACTCTCCCAAGTTGCTCATTTAGTATCGTGGTGTTGCCAGACCACTTTAACCAACGGGATGGTCTTTGTACGCAAAATTTGTTCCTTTCGATCCACGATCTGAATCGGGTTATCCACGTACAACACTCTGTCGTCCACGTCCAAATCTTCAAAATTAAGCACGTGGCTCGGGTCAGGCTCATACTTCCTCAATATCAACACGTGAAAGACATCGTGTACTTACACCAGTCTCAATGGCAATGCAAGACGATACGCCAGGATCCTGATTCCCTCGAGAATCTCAAAGGGACCTACGTACCTCGGACTCAGTTTTCCTTTCTTGCTAAAGAGCGAAGTTCCTCTCATTGGTGACACCTTTAGAAAGACGTGATCATCAACATGGAATTCCAAAGGTCTCCGACGCTTATCTACGTAGCTTTTTTGGTAGCTCTGAACAATTTTTAGTCTATTTCTGATGATTGCAACTGCATTCACTGATTACTGAACCAACCCTGGGCCTGTGATCTTTCTCTCCCCGACTTCGTCCCAACACACGGGTGTTCTGCATGCCCTGCCATACAACGCTTCAAAAGGAGCATCTAGATGCTTTGTTGGTAGTTGTTCTTGTAGGCAAACTCGACAAGATGAAGCTGTTCCTCCCAACTTCCCTTAAAATCCAGTATGTAAGCTCATAGTATGTCTTCAAGGGTCTGAATTGTCCTCTCAGACTGGCCATCCGTCTGAGGATGATATGCCGTACTGTATTGCAGCTTTGTTCCCAAAGCACTTTGTAAGCTTTTCCAAAATGCGACTATAAACCTCGGGTCTCGATATGATGTGATCGTTACCGGCACTCCATGCAGTCAAACTATCTGACGTACGTACAACTCAGCATGCCTATCCAAGTTAAGGTCCTTTTTCATTGCAATGAAGTGAGCCAACTTTGTCAGTCTGTCGACTACTACCCAGATGAAATCACTACCTCTTTAACTTCTCGGTAAACCTGTCACAAAATCCATTGTGATGTGCTTCCATTTCCACTCTGGGATCTCGAGAGGTTGCAGAAGTCCTCCCGGCTTACAAAGCTATGCTTTGACCTGCTGACACTTCAAACACTTGGCGACATGCTTGACAATGTCCACCTTCATACTGGACCACCAGTAGTGTTGACGCAGATTCTACTCCATTTTCGTACTGCTAGGATGAATGCTGTAACTGCTACGATGAGCTTTTGATAGAATCTCCTCTCTAAGCTCTACATCGTTAGGTACACACAATCGTCTTCGGAACCTCAACGTTCCATTCTCAGAAATTTGAAAGTCAGTCTTTCTCTTATCGGTATCCTCTTGTAGAATCTTCTGAACGTTTGGGTCTGTCGGATGAAGTAATTTGATCCTGATCTGCACATCCGACTCAATTCTAAGGGTGGCCATAAGATTCCAAAGGTGGCCTACCTCAAATTTGAAAATCGAATCTCGAGTTCTTTCAAATAGATTCCACTCTTTAACCAGTGTATGTGCGACTGAAGACTTTCGACTCAACGTGTCGGCGATCTTATTCACCTTTCCGGGGTGACATAAAATATCACAATCGTAGTCCTTCAAGAGTTCTATCCAGCAGAGCTGTCTCATATTCAACTCCTTTTGAAAGAATAGGTACTTGAGACTTTGATGGTCCGTGAAAATCTAGAATCTTTCTCTACACAAGTAATGTCTCCAAATCTTCAAAGCAAATATGATTGATGTGGGTTCCAAGTCATGCTTCAGGTAGTTCAGCTCGTGGGTCTCAACTGACGAGAGGTGTATGCAACAACCCTACCATGTTGCATCAACATGCAACCAAGTCCTCGGCACGACGCATCACTATATATCTTGTACCCTCTAGGACCAAATGGAATGGTCACCATAGGCGCGATAGTTAGCTTCTGCTTAAGTTCTTGGAAACTACGCTTGCACTTGTTTGTCTGCACAAACTTTTCCTCTTTCTTCAGGAGTTGAGTCAACGATCATGGTAAGGCTGAAAATCCTTCCACGAACCATTTGCTGTATCCTGCCAAACCCAAGAAGCTTCTGATTTTTGTCACGGTAGTTGGTCTTAGCTAGTTGATAACTGCTTTAATCTTGGACGAGTCCATGGAGATTCCTTCACTTGAAATCACGTGGCCTTGGAACGCAACACGAGTTAGCCACAACTCTCATTTGCTAAACTTAGCATATAACTAATGAATCCTTAGGGTTTGAAGTACTACTCTCAGATGACTCTCATGCTCCTCAGAACTTCTCGAATATACAAGAATATCATCAATAAATACGATCACAAATTGATCCAGATATTCCTTAAATACTTTATTCATCAAATCCATAAAAGCAGTTGGAGCATTTGTCAACCCGAACGACATTATAGTAAACTCATAATGGCCATACCGAGTACGAAATGCTGACTTTGGTATGTCATCCTTCCTAATCCTCAGCTAATGATATCTTGTCCTCACGTCGATTTTCGAAAAAATTGACGCTCCTTGTAGTTGATCAAACAAGTCATCAATCCTCGACAGTGGATACTTGTTCTTGATCGTCACCTGATTGAGTTGGCGATAGTCGATGCACAAGTGCAACGAACCATTTTTCTTTTTCAAGAAAAGAACAGGTGATCCCCAAGGCGATGCACTGGGATGTATGAATCCCTTATCCAATAATTCTTGCATCTGCACCTTCAGTTCCTCCAACTCAAATAACGCCATCCGGTAAGGAGACTTGGAGATTGGCTCTGTCCCGGGTGCTAACTCAATCACAAACTCAATCTCTCTCTCTAGCAGCAATCCTGACAATTCTTTCGGGGAATACGTCTAGAAATTCTTGCACCACTGCGATATCTTCAATCTTTAGTTCGTCAATTGTCATATCCACGACAGTCGCTTGGTAACCTTGGATACCCCTGTTTAACAAACAGGTTGCCTCAAGCGACGAGATCAAGGTAATCGAGGGTCCTCCTCGATTCCTGACAAATTCGAAACTTTCACCTTCTAGCGCGTTAAACTAAATTGCTTTATGATAACAGTCAATCTTAGCTTGTTGCTTGGTGAGCCAATCAATGCTAATTATCAAATCAAAGTCATACATGGCTAGGACTAACAAGTCTTTTTTCCTCTCTTGCTCACCAATCACTAACTTGCAACCAGAATAACCCAATGCAAACAACACCTTATTCTTTAATGGTGTAGGTATAATAACCACTGACTCCAACAATTTAGGATTTAATTCTATCAGCTTAACATATTGCTTAGCAATAAAAAAATGAGTCGCATTGGGGTCAAATAAAGCATAAGTAGCATGGTTGTTCAGTGAAACCGTACTTGTGATCACATCAGGCGCATCCTCTACTTGACCTCGTGTGATGGCATACACTGTCCCTTGAGCCGGGGTTTGACCTGCCTACCCTATGGTGCGTTCTGTGGTGCAAATCCTCTGATTTGACCCATCGGTGGTGGCGGCGGTAATTGCTGTTGTCCTCTTAGTCTTCTAGGACAATCTCTGGCCATGTGACCCTACTGGCCACATTTGAAACAAGTGCTTGACCTTCGGGAGCATGGGGTCAAACCATGTTGCCTTTCACAAAAGTGACACATACCATTCTGACTTGGCCTTGACTTGCCAATTGCACCCTTCCTATTGGGCAGGATGTGGAATCTTCCTCCTGTCATGGGCTTCTTCCCATGTCGGATCCCATCTCGATTCGAATTAAGCCTCGACCCAGACGAGGCAGCTTGTTCATTCAAACTTCTTTCTAGCAACTAGGCTCAATTGTAAACCTCATGATAGTCCTTCAGATCCAACGGTATAAATGGTTGTTTCAGCTCTAGTTGAAGGCCATTCCTGAACCTTCGAGCCTTGTCCTTTGGATCCTCGATCAACCTCGGAGCATACTAAGAAAGCTCCACAAACTTGACCTCATATTGGTCAACAGTCATCGTCCCTTAGCAGAGGTGCTGAAATTTCTCCATCTTCTATTCTTGGGCGCTACCCGAAAAGTACTTGTCGTTGAAGGCTCTAAGGAAAACGTTCCACACCGGGACTACGCCTTCCGAAAATATTGCATCTCTGGTGGCTCTCCACTAGGTATTTGCATTACCCTACAGTTGGTATACTACAAGGACAACTTTATTTGCCTCAGTGCATATCAGCAATGCAAAGGCCTTATCTAGATCTTGAATCTAAAGGGATGCGATCTCTAGGTCTCCAGTACCAGTGAACCTTGGTGGATTCAGCTTTAAGAATTGCTCTACCAACTTGTGGATTGGTCTCTCCCTCTCCACAACTACATTCCCAGCTAGAACCTCGGCAGGTGCAACAATAGTGGCGGCTTTAGTAGCGGCGACAACGGTAGCGGTAGCAACGGCTTGAGTGATGGCAGCAGTGGCGGTGGCTTGATTTCAGGCCTGCTGCCCCCATCAAATCTCTCATTGCTTCGAGCGCTTGCATGATCCCTTCGAACCTGGGATCCCTAGAGGCTACTACCCCAGCATCAACGGGAGATGGTGCTATTCCACTAGCATTAGCCTAAGCTGGCGCTCTACCATGGCCTCCTTAGGTACCGACCCTCGTTGGCGTCTTACTCTGAGTCACTAGGACCCATGGTCCTCTTTCTAGGAGTCCTTTGCTACTAATCACTCATTTTGCAAGTTTTCTATTGAAACCTGCCTTCAAATTCCAAATAGAATTAGAAGTTGAGCGACCCACACAAATAAACATTCTACTAATCAGCTATCATAGAAATGCACCAACATGAAATAAAGGCCTTTTCGACTAACTATCCTATAATTTATTGCACCTTATCACTCCAACCACTAACTCAGCTCCGATACCACTAAACAGGGATGTCACGCCTCGATCCTCCAAGCGCATGCCCATCCCTCAGCGGTCGATTAAATAACGACGTCCCAGGACACATTGCCGACCTATTCATTTTAATGCGCATGCAGAAGCAATTAATTAATCCCCAAACAACATGAAGATAGGATAGAAAAGTAGGGCCACAATTTTTGAAAACAAACCATACCTTTCTACATATCACAACAAGTCATTTACAATATTAGCCGACTATGTACAAGGTTTGCAAAAAGGGAAGGGCTACAGGTCCTCCATTCATTCAAGTCCTCAACATCATAAAGATCCGGGTCTACCACTTAACCCCCAGGAGGATTAGCTATGCTATTGCCAAAGGCAACCTCCAACACCGACCTAAGAATCTCAAACTTTGGAAGGGGGCCTTCTCTAGGACCAATTGGCCTGTGATGATACCAAGATCTATATCGATGAGGCACCTTGTGGGATAGACCCTTATTGACCTAGATAACGAATCATACGAGTTCGTAGACCCAGGCTCCTTGGCTCCTCGGGAGAGGAATCTGAGAGTGCTGCTCGATAACCTTCTTCGATTGGCCAAAACATTCAGGTGGTGCGGCCATCTATGGACCTGTAAATGTTATCCCACAACAGGGTGAGATGACATCTCGGCAAGTTTGCTCCCTAAACTCCGACTAGGAAGGAAATATGCCTCAGAGGCTGCCTAGGCACAAACACAATTCAGAGGACTTACCTTTGCCTCAGATCCTTCTTGTAAGTCAGTACAATTCGCATAATCATCAATCATTTCAACACATCACCGCATCAAATCAAATCGAGTTATCAATCAATCGACCCATTTGATTCCATGTCATCAAGATCATCTCCCGATCAATCCATCCAATACTATCTATAGAGTCCGATCATATCAAGGATTGCTCACTCTAAGTTCAAAATAGATAGCATAGCTCACTCTAACCTGATAAAGTATACTGCTCTCGCTAAGTTGATATATCAAAGCCCTTAGGCTGATATAGTATACTTGTTAATGCTCACCAAAAGTTGCTAAGGTGTATTGCTCACTCTAAGCTGACTTATCAAAACCCTCAGGCTAATATAGTACATCGGTATACTGTTCTCACTAAACTGACATATCAAAGCTCGTAAGCTGATATAGTATACCCATGATGCTCACTCTAAGCTGATAAAGTATATTGCTCTCACTAAGTTGATATATCTCAGCCCGTAGGTTGATATAGTATACTTGTTCTCACCAACTAAGAATGCCACCATTTTTATCATTCCCGATAAAAATTCTCATGTGTGGGTATATGGTCGGCTTTAGCCAAAATACAATATTTTCCTTTTCATAAAGCCCACCATTTAATATGATCCACCAAAATATTTTTGCATTGTAAACTGAAGCTTGGTTATTTTCTGATTAAAGAAATTAATAAATTTTGGGATAAATATGCCAAAAGCACAATTCACACTCAAATTTGCACCAAATAGTAGCCAATTAAATATATCAATCACACCGTTACAATCAGCATAAAATTCCGGTCACGGGCTATCTCGCTCTAATTTTTGAAAAATAATAATTAATTAAATAATCACCAGAATTAATTATTAAATACCAATAAATGCAACTTAGGCTGAAAAAGCCTAATTAAATACCGAGACGGGCCCCGAAAATTTCTGAACCTATCTAAATAAATATTATGCCTTCTTTAGTTGCTAATTGTACTAATCTAACCACCTAACACGCACAAACGATTAACTAAATCACTAATCCATTCTAACTAATCACATAATCCCTAATTAACTTAACTAATTAGCCTTTAAGCATCATTAGCTCCCTAAGCAAAGATTAGTGAGTAAACTCACTGGATTAACGAGCCGGTGAGTTCACTGCGATGAGGACGTGAAGACGGGCCACAAACTCTGAAGCAGGGATGCCTTTCAGGGTCCCAATGGGCTTGGAAACAAGTCTTGAAGGTCCAAAACCCCTTGTTGGGTTTTAGTTCTTGGCAGAGGGCCGAAGGGGCTACTTGGGCATGGCCCGGGCTGGAAACGGCGACAGTAGTTGGCGAACAGGCTGCAATGGGCTCGGCGGCGCTTGACGGTGACCAAACGGTGGTGACGGCTTGCGACGGTGGCTTGGGGACTTCAGGAGACAGTCTGGGGTCATGGTAGAGGCAAAACGACAGCTGGAAGGGTAGGACGACATGCGGGGGCAGGCGGCTGGAGCGCGAGTTCGCGGTGGTGCTGGATGATGGCAGTGGCTTGGATGGGCAAGGGAGGGGCTTAGCTCCTCGATTTTTTGGGTTTTGGAGAGTTCAAGCTTGCTGGAATGGAGGGGGGTCGATCGGATGGGAAGAAGAAGAGGGGGAACAGCCTTGGGCTTGAGGGGGCCACCTTGCTTCATTTCTTATCTTTTTGTCTCCTTAAAGAGGCCCCACATGGCCAATTGGTCTCCTCAGCCAATTTTCCAGCCCAAAAACTTCTTCTAGAAGCTAATGAAGTGGTCCAAAGGTTGAGGGCAAAGGGGGGGCTATGAATTTGGACTTGATTTCCCTTAAATTGGATTCGATTCCTTATAGAATCGGTGCAATTCGATCTATATAAATTCAACTAAAACATCCTCAACCAAATTGGTATTTTTCCTCGCCAATAGAACCTATTTGCATCGCAATTTTGCGAGAAAAAGCGATCCCCTGAATTTCTTAGACAAAAAGGCATTATCTAGACTTTTTTTTCCGCCAAAATCTCGTTTTGCAAAAAAATTTTCGGAGGCTGAGTCGACGTTTCTAAAATGACTTGTGACATGACAGAATTTTCAATTTCTGAAATCCAATTCAAATTCACGGTTAATTTCAATCTGGCACAATTTTAGCGTGACCTATGCTACTGGGTAACTTTCAGAAATTTTTAGTACAAATGACTTGTGGTCGATTTTCTTCGAGCCACAACGTACCTCTTCGACACATTGACAACTCTCGGTGGTCGTGCTTGATGGTTCAAATACGGACATAGGGTACCAAAACGATAGAAAAATCGATCTAGTGCCAATTGACGAGAATTTTGCAATTTAGTGGAATCACCCACGTTTAGCCACACATCTTAGTCGAACCGACCTATCCTTGATCTCTAATCGATTTTTAACTGTGCCATAATAATCTTTGCAAATGAGCACGGTCGAGTAATCGATTCCTAATCGAATTCCCAAGTCTATTGCATTAAAATCCCTTATGGACTTACTCAGATAGTCTAGTGATCTCATGAATGATCAGCTTTGAGAATAGCATTATAGGCGCGTCGATGAAAAACCATATTTATTCAATTGAAATAGAGTTGAATTTCCAATATGTCACAGTGCTCCTTCTTGAAAGTTTGTGAAACTAGAAGGGCTAGATTTGGAGTGTCGATTAGAGTCTCATGGCCTCTGCGGCTACCACAATTAGAGCTCAAAGCTTGGGTAGCCATGGTTGCCATGGCCATAAGCTCAAAGTTGTGGAAGCTGTGGGCGATTGAGGTCGAGTCGGTGGCGAGAGATGTTTGAGAGGCCGGGGTTGCTTTTAATTTTCTTTTCTAATTTTCCTTTTCTTTATGATTTGTTTTGATTTTTTTGGGGTGTAACTAATATACATCTTTTTTCCAATAATCAACGTGAGAACCAATTGGTCGGAAAAAAATCGAGAGATAAATCAAAGGACAATCGACGTAACTTTTCAAATGAATTTGGGGCAAGAGTTCAAAGAGTACCTATACCTTTTCACCTTAATTTGATTCTTGTATCTTGACCCTAGGATCACCAACTATATAAAGATCAAATTGCAAATTCCATTTCCTTCTGTCACGCCCCGAACCTTGAGCACACGCACATCTCTCGGTGGTTGACTAAAATTTGTGTTCTCAGGACGCATCGCTGACCCTTTTTTTTTTTTATGCACATGCAGAAGCGAATTAAATAAACCCCGAACAACAACAAACATTTGATAAAAAAGCAGGAAAACCCAATTTCATACGAACACACTTTATAACCAGTCTAAGTCAATCCTACAAGTTTGCACACTAAGGTCCGCCCATTACTAGACAACCTCTACTTCATATCCCTTTGACTCTTGCTCAGGATCCTCCACGACACCCTCCGGTATCTCCAGACTAAGGACCAGAAAATTGTAAACCACAACAGGGTGAGAATAAATCTTAGCGAGTCAACTCCCTAAACCCCGACTAGGACGAGAATTTACTCAAAGGCGTCCTAAACATATACCACTCAGAACTTACCTTGTCTCAGCGCGTCCCTGCACATTAGTATATCACATAAATACTTATAAATGTAGCATGAGTAAACAATAGTTGGGACACTTCATGTCACTCATCAAACAATTCACAAGAGTCCCCATTATAAGGCCAATCGTTATGACACGTTCCATTCTGTGCCACACAATTTCTTCCCATAATTAGGCATGGGTAACTCATATCAGTGGTTCAATCCAACCCAATATTAACTCTCAATATTCAAACTTAACGTCCCAACTCAATCTTCAATCTCAATCTCAATCTCAATACTCAAGGTTCTAGAGGTGCCCTCTATCATGAAATTCCGATATCGTGTGGCACTTAGTCCCTAACCACAATAAGCAATAGCTCGAGTTACTAGAGATGGCTCCCACGAAATCAAGTTGTTGTGTAGCACTTAGTTCTCGACTATCATAAGCAATAACTCAAGTCAGTAGAGCTGGCTCCCACGAAGTCAAAAGGGTCTTCGTCAAAAATAGGGATTTTGTACCCTGCTTGTTGCTCTGAAACTGCAGTCAAAAGGGTCTTTGTCACTCGTCCAATGTGGAAAGGGTCCTACTTTGCCATACGGTTACTCTTTTGTTTTAGCTACGTCAACTTCAGCTTTTCTAGTGACGTCATCCTCTTTTCCTTTCCCCGATGATTAATGAGACACTTATCTGAGTTAAAAGATCAAAGAAATTATTTTTTAACATCTGCATGGACGGTGGTTATAAATAATCCTTTTGTGTGGGATTAGCTTAGAATGGATCCTCAGAATGTAAAAATGTGCTTCAAGTAATTGTTTAGACATTTTCGTTGAACAGGGTTTCTTTTCAATCTCATACTTTGGCCAGACTCTCAGATAAGACTCTGTGGACCCAATTATGCGAAAAATGGTGTCCCTTATGGACTGTTGAGCTTGATGAGGCTTACAGATTGTCTTGCCACCTTAGAAAATCTTCAAGTACCCCTTACATATTCATCTTTACTCTTCATACAGGGGCTCTTCTTTAACCCTCCCAATTTTGAGTAATGTAACGGCAACTCTCTTGGTTTCAGCCAAACTATCGTTTAGTCTGGTGAAGGTTACATTTGGTCATCCCACATGTGAGAGGGAGAGAGGGAGAGAGAGAGAGAGAGAGAGAGAGAGAGAGAGAGAGAGAGAGAGAGAGAGAGTTATCGGAGTAGACCAATTGTGAATTGTTTAATGAAATGGCACTCGAGATTGAAGCTTAAAAGCAATAATTAAGCATAGGAATTAGTGACTGATATTACAGGGATGGGGGTGCAACCAGCATGGAGTCAGATGCTAAGGCATATTTTACAATTTACTGGGACAGAACAAACAGACCTTGATAAATGGATTAACATTGGTCTTTTGCTTTGGTAATTAAAGATATCCCAAGGGAACAAGATCGATTTAGATCAGCTCATGGATCTCATAGAGTGAAGGCATAGCAAAAAGTCGAGCATAGTTCTCCCTGATAATATATAAACAAAACAATCAGCGTATGCCTAATAAAATGCTTTTCTCTTCATTGGTGAACGAAGTGCTTTAAGTCTGACTTCGAATTCAGCACATGCCACACGGCTCAAGCCGTGGATTCATTAAAAAGGTCAGGGTGTCTTGGAAGCTTATGCAATGTTCTGTATTTAGCTGGATTATTGGGATAGGAAGCGAGTGCTCCTATTTGCATATTGTTCTTCAAGCACATCGCACTCATATTAGGAAGAGATTTGACTTATGTTATTCACCACTTTTCCAGCTAAGCTTATCGGATTGATTCCCAATTTTCCTCCATAAACAGCATTTACAATCTTGCTGAGTCTTCTCTATCGTGCTTTGAGCAGAAAACATGAATGCATTAGCAGCGACCAATAGGAACTTCAAGCTAGTGGCTCAGCTGTTGGGGTTGGACTCTAAGCTTGAGAGGAGCTTGCTTATTCCTTTTAGAGAAATCAAGTTAATTGGTTCTGTTTCAGACACTTTTTTCGTCTGCCATAGGAATGAATACATCAAGACACAGCCAGATTCTGGTTGCTTCCGTGCAGTAGACTTGCAATCTACTCTATTTCTTTCGAAGAAGAAGAAGCATAGAATGACCTCACGGATTATGCAGGTTGAGCGTATCATTCCCAAAGATGATGGAACGCTGGCTTCCCATTGTCGGATTCAGGGTTCAGCATGACAATGCCAGGGGCCTGATGAAGGGAGGAATCAGACACCACCCAGAGGTTCTCTCTCTCTCTCTCTCTCTCTCTCTCTCTCTCTCTCTCTCTCTCTCTCTCTCGCATATACAATTGTCTGTCTGGTGTCTGCATTTGTGAAATACCAATGGATGGCAAAATCCATTTGCATAACAAGACAGAGCTGTTCTCCTCGCTTGCAACTCCTCCTCATTATTGAGCATCAGTGCCAGAGTGCTATCAGACTGACTTCCATAATTTAAGCATACATGTCATGCCTCAACCCTTGGACGCACAGCATCCTTGTCCCTTGGACGCACAGCATCCTTGTCTTTCCTTGGGTCATCTATTTGTGACATCTTAGGAGGCGTCGCCAACTCATTTATTCTATCTTTCGAATACATGCAACGGAAGTGAAATTAACTCCAACCAACCATACACAATAAGAGAGATAGGATAGAACACATCAGCAAATACTTATATATATATATATATATATATATATATTACATGTTCACATTAGCTTAACACTTCAGAAGATATATATTCACACATCCATGGTGTGGATTCCTTTGGATTTGTCAAAAAGGGGACTAGGGTTAACCTAGTACCTTTATACTATAAAGGCGACCTTAAAAAGTGATGTCTCCTATGTGTTTAGAATGCGTCCATATCAAGGTACCATGGCTCGGTGTCGGGATGTGACTCCGAATCTGGGTCCGTCTCCGGAGCAGTGATAGCACCATCAAGGACATCCACGACCATGGGGTCCCAAATAGAGCCCTTGGATCCCTGTCTAGCTATCCATCAAAACCCTAGAGAGGACCGAAGAGCTCGTCATTGAACCATATGTGCCATGCCAGGAGTAGATGGGGCATTAGGATTGTTAAGCCCTCGTCCACCTAGATGATGGTCACATACTTCTCATATCTAACATCAAACCCTTCGACTAGGTAGGAGGTTACCTTGATGTCCTGACCCACAGGCACCCCAAAGCGTATGTGGTGAAATGAACTAGTTATGATGAGGGCCTCAAAAGTTTAAACAACAACAAGTGAAATAAACTTAGTTTGTAAACTCCCTAAACCTCGCGTAGGAGAGTAATTCGCCTTGGAGACACTCTATATGTGTAGCTTAACTATCACACCCCGAACCTTGGGCACACGCACACCCCTCGACGGTCGATTAAATTTGCGATATCCCAGGACGCGTCGCCGACCCTTTCTTTTTATCTTTTGATTATGCGCATACAAAAGCAAAATATAGAAAGAAATGGTTGGCATCCTGGGATGTCGCAAATCTAATCGACCGCCGAGGGGTGTGCGCATGCCCGGGGTTCGGGGTGTGAAATCCCCACTCGAAGTGGTATTAGAGTTGGTCAATGTCTCGAATGATAAGGTGCGATGGGTCATGGGATAGTTAGTAAGAAAGGCTTTATCTTTATGCTTCTACCTATGATTGATGGGTTGATTGTTTTGTGTGGGCCGCTCAAGTTCCTAATTCTGGTTAGAATTGAAAAAGCAAGTTCTATAAGGATCCTGCAGTATGAGCTATTTGGAGCAGAGGACCCCTTAGAAGAGGGCAGTAGCGTCTGTTTCTCGAGGTAGGACGCTGACTAGGGTTGGTGCCCACGGTAGAGCGTCGGCTCAGGCCAATGCAAGAGAAAGAGTACTGCCGCCGGTTGGTATTGGTGTAGTAGCATCGGGCGATCCAAGAATAGATGGGATCGTCCAAGCACTAGACACCCTGGGGAACTTGGTGGGGCAACAGGCCCATAATCAAGCTGCTGCCAATGCTGTTGTCACTGTCACAGCCGCACCTGTTGAAGTCCTGCCTGGAAATGTGATCAAGGAGCAATCGATGCATAAGTTGGTAGAACAGTTTCTGAAGTTGAATCCACCGAGATTCTCTAGGGCAGGCGATCTTGAGGCTGCAACCCTCTAGGTTAGAGAGCTAGAAAAGGTCTTCGCACTATTAAGGTGCTTTGAGGAAGATAAGGTAGTCCTGGCAGTCTACTAGCTGCAAGGGAACGTAAGTACCTGGTGGGAGGCCAGCAGAGGAAGAGTGTTTCCAAAAGGCACAGTTTCGGTCTGGAATGCCTTCGTAGAAGTCTTCAATGGGAAGTACTTCTCTAACTACGCTAGAGAGCAGAATATGGCAAAGTTTTAGCATCTTCGTCAAGTTTTGATGTCGGTGGACCAGTACGAGGCCAAGTTCGCCGAATTGTCCAAGTACGCACTGAGGCTGGTAGAGGATCCAGTGGATAGAGCGAGGAGGTTTAGAGACAGACTGAGACCGTAGATCAAGGATCCGTTGGTGCCGTTGAATCTTAAGGATTACAATGATCTGTACGAGAGGGCACAACCGACAAACAGAAACTTGAATGAACAAGCTACTGCATTTGGGTCACAGTTCGGGTCAAACAGAGATGGCAATCGGTTCGGGAAGAAGCCGATGTCAGGCGGAAGGTATCCTATTCTGCCTAACAGAAAGGGTGGGATTGGAAAGTCGACGCCCAACCAGAACGGTGTGTGTCGTTTCTACAAAAGACGACATGGATCGGCTCCGTGTCCTGATAGAACGGGAGTGTGTTACAGATGTGGTCAACATGACCATTAGGTGAAGGACTATCCGCACAAGTCCAGGGGAGCACAGCTACCACTATCGTAGGGCACTACTAGAATGGGTGATCTCTTGGGAAAGTGCCTACCTAGGCACCAAAAGATAAAACTGTGAGGCTCGGTATAGGACGAGCCAAAACGGACAATATCTCTATGAATTAGTACTTATAGAAGTGGGACCCCTCTAGTATATGTGTAGCTCGGAGACGAATCAGGCGAAAGCTGGTGAACTTATAACGACTCGATCTATTGAGGGCGAGGAGTGATCGCCAAGGCCAGAAGGCCTGGACAAGGAGCGGCTTTTGGCAAGCTTCTAGGATGGCGAAGGGGGCAGGAATGAACTGAGCTATGCATCGAACAGGAAGGGTAGTGTTTGTGACATCTTGATTTTCAACCTTGTTTTCGATGATATGAAATAAACTTTTCAGCGACGCGCCTATGGCCTTTTTCTCTGAGTTGGCCACTCACGAGATAACTAATCTATCAGGTGAAGCCAGTAAGGAATATAAATGCAACTGACTTAAGAATTTGACTAGAAATCGATTGCTCGATCGTGCTAATCTGCAAGGGTCCATACAACATCGTCAAAATCGACTAGAGATCGGATATAGGTCATTTCAACAAAGGCATGTAATTAAAATGTGGGTGATTCCACCTAATAGCAAAATTATTGTCGAACGGCACTAAACTGATTTTTCTATCATTTCTGTACCTTGTGCCCATATTTAAAGCCTCAAGATTTTCATAGCAATTGAGAGTCATCTATGAGTCAAAGATGTACAATGTAGCTCGAAAATAATTGACCACGAGTCAAATGCAATAAAAATTCATAAAAGCTACCTAGTAGTTTAGGTCACATTAAAATCGCGTCTAGTTGAAATTAATCACGAAATTGAACTCGATTTCAGAAATTGAAAGTTCAGTCATGTCATGATTTATTTTAGGAACATTGACTCATCCTTTAAAGAATTTTTGGCGAGCCCGGGATTTTTCGGAAAATCAACTTTGGATCGGAAAAGAAAGGAAATTCGGTCGGCCATTTTCAAGTGGATTTTTAGCCTCCAAAGTGAGCTACTTGGTGAAGGGAAAGGGAAATTGTGGAAATTGTGTGGGCTTCCTCCTCAGCAAAATTGGACATCAAATTGGAGAGATTTGTGAAGAAATTGAAGTCCAAATTGATGAAATTTGTAGGGTTGTGTGGGGGTTGCAACATGTGGACATCAACCTAGCTATGTGTGGAATTTTATGTGCATGAAGGCTTGGGGGACCAAAGGGATTGACATGAGGGCTTTGAGGGCCAAGTCATGATGAAAATTGATATTTTACTTTGACTTTCCTCCCCCCCCTGGCTTCCCTCACACGCCAAGCTGCTCCCTTCTTCTTCGCGAGCCAACCTCCCCCAATCCTTCGGTTTTGCCTTCTCTTTCATTTTCATTCAAAGCTCGACTCCTCCCCATCAAATCTGCTACTCCATCGTTGTCTACCTCCACCAATTCCACCACCTGTTGCCATCCACTTTTTCGTGTCTCCCTTACAGCTGCCACGAAGTCAAACTCCACCGACTCACTTCTTCACACTGCCGTCTCCCACCCGTCCGCGAGAAACTTCCCCACCGAGTCAACTCCTTCACCGCTCTACCATTGTTGTCTATCTCCACCGAAGTAAGCTCAATTGTGTCCCTACTAAGACCAGCCGAAACCAAGCCGAGGCCAGCCCACTTGGATTGACTAGCAGCTCCCTCAAACCAAAACCAAGCCTAACAGCTTCGTTGTAGGCTTGTTGGGCCTTTTTCGGGCCCTCTCGAGCTCCCTTTGGTGTCGCCATAAGCCCAAGTTTCGGCCGCCATCACACCGCCATCATCGTGAACCAGTTTTCGTGCTAAATTGGTGAGTTTATTTACTAAAATCTCATTAGGGGGCTAATGATACTTAGGGGGTGCTTAGATTAAATTAAGATTGGATTAGTATAGTTATTAGCTTGTTTAGTTAATTTAGGTTAGTTAAATTAGAGAATTAGGTGGTTAGAAATTGTAATTAGTTAGTTCATTATGTGGCCTTGTAGTTAGAATGTTTAGTATAATTTAATTAGTCCAATAGGTGGTTAGATTAACAATTTTTAGCCTAAGTTTGTATTTATTGAATTAATGTGTATTTATTTAATTAATTTTCCTAATTAGTTAATTATTAAATATTTTACAGAAATTATATCGGGATAGTAGGTGATCAAAATTTCGTGCCGATTGCAGTGATGTGCTTAGTTTATGCAATTGAATATTAATTTGTGCAAATTGGGTGGTGATTGTGATTTTAAATATTTATTTCAAAATTACAAAATTTTGGTAATTAATTAGAAATTACTGGGTGTCGAGTTTTGACACAAAAAATGTTTTTAAAGACTATATCAAACAATGGGATTTTAAAAGGAAAGATATCAATTTTTTTGGTTCAAATTGACCGTGTATCCACACATGGTTATTTTACCGAGTGTTTTAATACGAAGAAAATAGGCCAGGCACATCATTTTAAATGTTGCATTTGAGTGGAATGCACGATGTCCTTGGCCGGGATTGGTTGTGCGTGTGATGGTTAAGAGAACCCGTTACCCGATGTGCATCGAGTGGACGATGCTCCTATGTGGAAAGCCCTCGACAATGGATACCGGTCGTAGTAGAAGCTGGACCGATGCTCCCATGTGGAAAACCTTGGACAATGGATACCGGTCATAACAGAAGCTGGACCGATGCTCCTATGTGGAAAGCTGTCTTGAGGTAGACGTAGCCGTACTCAATGGGGTGAGACGACGCTTGACTATGCTAGAAGACCATCGAACATCGAGTAGGCCATGCCCATTGGGCCGGGATTCAAATTAGGAATGCAAAGATGCCAGTTTGTTGGGATGAGGTTGAAGAACGAAAAATCACAAGCCCAGAGTTAGTCCAGCAGTCAGTGGATGCCGTTGCTATTATCAGAGACAAATTAAATTCGTTCAAAGTGGCTAGAAAAGCTATGCTGATAAGTGTCGAAGACCATTGGAATTCCAAGTTGAAGAGCACGTCTTTTTGAAAGAGTCATTGATGAGGGGCACTTCGCACTTTGGCAAGAAGGGAAAGCTGAGTCCGAGGTACGTAGGTCCCTTTGAAATTCTGGAAAGAATAGGGACTTTGGCGTATCGTCTTGCATTACTGTCAAGACTAGCGCAAGTGCATGACATCTCCCACGTGTTGAGGTTGAGGAAGTACGAGCCTGACCCGACCCATGTGCTGAATTTTGAAGAATTAGACGTGGACGATAGGGTGTCGTACGTGGAAAGACCGGTTTAGATTGTGGATCGCAAGGAGCAGGTTCTGTGTACCAAGATGGTCCCCTTGGTCAAATTGGTCTAGTAACACCACGAGATAGAAGGAGCAACATGACAAAGTGAAGACTCGATGAGACCACATTACACCCACCTTTTTTATTAAGAATTGCAAAGGTCTAAATTTCGAGGGTGAAATTTTTATAAGAGGGGAATAGTTGTCACATCCTGATTTTCAACCCTATTTTCGATGATATGAAATGGGCTTTTCATCAACGCACCTATGGTCTCTTTTTCTGAGTTGGACACTCACAAGATAAATAATCTATTAGGTGAAGCCGTTGAGGAATATAAACTCAATTGACTTGAGAATTCAACTAGAAATCGACTGCTTGACCATGCTAATCTGCAAGGGTCAATATGGCACCATCAAAATCGACCAAAGATCGGAGATAGGTCGTTTCGATATAGGCATGTAATTAAAGTGTGGGTGATTCCACCTAATTGCAAAATTCTCGTTGAACGGCACTAAACTGATTTTTCTGTCATTTATGTAACTTGTGTCCGTATTTGAAACATCGAGATTTTCACGACAATCGAGAGTCGTCGATGAGTCGAAGATGTACAATGTGGCTTGAAAATAATCGACCACGGGTCATACGCGCTAAAAATGCCTAAAAGCTACCAAGTAGGTTAGGTCACACTAAAATCGCATCAAGTTGAAATTAACCATGAAATTAAACCCGATTTCAGAAATTGAAAGTTCAATCATGTCATTATTTATTTTAGGAATGTCAACTCATCCTTTGAATAATTTTCGGCGAGCTCGGGATTTTTCGGAAAATCAACTTCGGACGATTTAGAAAAGAAAGGAAATTTGATTGGCCATTTGCAAGTGGATTTTTGGCCTCCAAAGTGAGCTACCTCCACCGATTCCATCGCCTACTGCCATCCACTTCTTCGTGTCTCCCTTACAACTGCCACGAAGTCAAACTCCACCGACTCACTTCTTCACGTTGCCGTCTCTAGCTCACCCCCTTCATTCTCCTCCATTTCGCTGCCACCTGTCTACGAGAAACCCCCCCCGCCACCGAGTCAACTCCTTCGTCTCTCCACCATTGTTGTCTATCTCCACCGAAGTAAGCTTAGTCGCGTCCCCGCCAAGACCAGCCCAAACCAAGCCGAGGCCCGCTTAGACTGACTAGCGGCTCCCTTAAACCCAAATTGAGCCAAACAACTTCGTTGTAGGCTTGCTGGGCCATTTTCGAGCCCTCCTAAGCTTCCTTTGGCATTGCCGTAAGCCCAAGGATCAACCGCCGTTGCGCCACCATCGCCGTGAACTGATTTTCGAACTAAACCAGTAAGTTTATGCACTAAACTCTCATTAGGGGACTAATGATGCTTAAAGGGTGTTTAGATTAAATTAAGATTGGATTAGTGTAGTTATTAGCTTGTTTAGTTAATTTAGGTTAGTTAAATTAGTGAATTAGGTGGTTAGAAATTGTAATTAATTAGTTTATTATGTGGCCTTGTAGTTAGAATGGTTAGTATAATTTAATTAGTCCAATAGATGGTTAGATTAACAATTTTTAGCCTAAGTTTGAATTTATTGAATTAATGTGTATTTATTAATTAATTTTGCTAATTAGTTAATTATTAAATATTTTCCGAAAATTATACCGGGATAATCAGTGATCGAAATCTTGTGCCGATTGCAATGGTGTGCTTAGTTTATGCAATTGAACGTTAATTTGTGCAAATTTGGTGGTGATTGTGATTTTGAATATTTATTTCAAAATTACGAAATTTTGGTAATTAATTAGAAATTACCGAGTATCGGGTTTTGACACCGAAAATGTTTTTAAAGACTATATCAAACAATGTGATTTTAAAAGGAAGGACATTAATTTTTCTAGTTCAAATTGACTGTGTACTCACGCACGATTATTTTACCGGATGTTTTTAATACGAAGAAAATAGGCTGAGCACATCATTTTAAATGAGGCATTTGAGTGCAATGCACGATGTCTTTGGACGGAATTGGATGTGCGTGTGATGGTTAAGAGAACCTGTCACCCGATGTGCATTGATAAAGGCTAGTAAATACACCTAGAGGGGGGGTGAATAGGTGTTTATGAAATGCTTTTCAAACCTTTAACCAAGATCCTTTGGCTTGAAAATAAAAATCGGAAATAAATGAATCACGCAGCAATTAAAATAAAGAGAGTAGGGTAAGAGAATTTTGACACCGAAGTTTATAGTGGTTTGGCTTATTGTAAGCCTACGTCCACTCTCCACGCTGGCAACCAACTGGCTGTAATCACTATGTAGCAAATGAGAGCTTTACAATTTACGATCTAGACTTCTTTTGTTGAAAGTCTATTCTACAGCTTCTCGCAATTTCACATTGTAAGTATCTCTCCTTAGTACACAATTTGAGCTCAAGAGATTTTGAGAACAATGAGTTTCAGAGGTTCGAACTTCGAATTTTCTATCGGCTCACTCACTTTTTCGAACAACTTCGACACACCTTAAATATCCCTTCGTGCCTCCATAGCCATTAGCACTTTCCAAGAGTTCATCCAATCTACCCGTTGGAATGAATCAATTTAGGTAATTTTCACGTTGTCGAATATAAGTGGAAGATAGCTCGTCAATCCTGCTCGCTCATACATTGAGGATCTTGAGTTTCCAAAAGTAGATCCTTCCAAAACTTGCTTAATCTTCAACGGATCAAATCCAAAAAATCTTTCGAGCTTAGAATCACAGCCAGAAATCTTTCACGGATAAATTAAGGAAGATAATATCCAATTCTTGATTTCCTTAACCGTAAGAATAAACTGCTGACAGCTTGGCAAAATCGCAGAACTGAGTCTGACTGACTTCAGATTTTGATAGGGTCTGGAGATCATTAGACCATAACTTCTGGGTTTGATAACCTTCAGATGGAAACGCTTGGGTCTTGAACTCTTCCAGACTTAAGCGACTGAGTCTTGGGTTCTTCAGACTTAGCTGACGATGATGTTTTTTTAACTTCAAAACGCATAAGGGATTTTTCTTCAACAATCTCCCCCTTTTTGATAATGACAAAACACCTCGGCAGATTTGTAAAACTCTTAACCTGCAAAAGAAAACTCATACATATTTTGAGGAATGCTTCTGCAAGCATAGAAAGATGTTAGTCCAATAACAATTATCCTCACGAGTATAATGATCCTGCAAGTTCACAAATCTACAGATCCAATCATCAAACTAGTGCATAAAGTCATAGGTTCAAATATTTAAACAACCCAAATATTTAAAGTCATAAACACAAATAGTCCACCAAAACAAACGAGGTAAAAGTTCACAAAGGAAATAAAAGTTCAAATCAAAGTAAAAGCTCAAATCAAATCTGCATAACTCTCCCCTTTTTTGTCCCATCAAAAGGAGGTAGAGGAATCAAGAGTGAGGTTGATAAAATTCAGGGCTCCTTGGGAATGCGAACAAGATGGTATTCACTGAGTGAATTCACTGTCTTCTCAAGGCTGGTGAGAGCTTCCTTTACTGATTCCAATTCAGTACCCTTTACATTCGATTCCACTTGGAGTTTGAGGGCATTGATTTGGTCTTACATTGTTGAGGAAGTAGCCAGCATTGCTCGTTTCAGGTCTCTCAGCTCATAATCCATCCCAAAAACTTGCTTTTTGAGGTCCAGCATGACATTCAACAATCGTGAAAAATCTATTGAATTAACATTACCTAAACTTGGACCAGCAGACTCTGTTCTTTGAGTCTGAAAGCTAGGTGCTTCTTTTTCAGCCATTTTCCCTTTAGATGGAGAGGATTCTTCAATCTCAGGAAAGTGTGATGCATAAATGTCTTCTGCATCAGTACCTGACCTACTAACATCACTAGTATGTAGTTGCGATAAAGTACCTTGATCAACAGTAACTCCCCTGGGGGTAGGGTACTACGAAAGGAAGTTGATCGTGGATTATCAATAAGCCTAGAATTGATTCTTCCTGGGTCGATGCCCGAGTGGTTAATGGGGACGGACTGTAAATTCGTTGGCAATATGTCTACGCTGGTTCAAATCCAGCTCGGCCCAAGAATTCGCTGATCCACCATGAAATGATATAGCCCATTTGTTCTTCATAAAGAATTCCCCTGTCTTGTTGCCAGTGGGTGGAGTCGAGTATTCTTCGCCAATTTCCATTTCATCTCCAGCAGTGTGATGCAGTTCAATCTCCTGTCCAGAGTGTTCTTGA
Source organism: Eucalyptus erythrocorys (assembly GCA_014182555.1). NCBI lineage: Eukaryota > Viridiplantae > Streptophyta > Magnoliopsida > Myrtales > Myrtaceae > Eucalyptus > Eucalyptus erythrocorys. The sequence continues at coordinate 28,388,953 of CM024603.1, read as the reverse complement.
GCAGAGGATGGCTCAAATTCTTCAGCAAAATCCTCTTGAGCCTTGCTCTCCTCTTCATCTCTCCTTTTTCTTTCTTCCTCTTCTTTTCTTATTTCCTCTTCTTCTCTTCTTCGTTCTTCTTCTTCTTTTTTCTATCTCTCCTCTTCTCTTCTCTGTTGCTCCTCTTCTCTCCTTTGTCTCACTTCTTCTTCTCTTCTCTTCCTTTCCTCTTCTCTCTTTCTTTGTTCTTCTTCTCTTCTCATTCCCTCTGCTTCTGCTTTCGCTTCTGCTTCTCTCCTTGCTCTCTCTTGATTGTCAACTCTCAAACTGACTATACTCTTCAATCTTGTAAGAGCAGAAAGAGTCATGGCATCATCAAACTCTTCTTCATCATCCTCATCTTGTAGGATGACTTTTCTTCTCTTTTTCTCAGGAATAGCCATGGGCTCTTTGCCCTTTCTTTTGGCAGCAGCAGTGGCAAACTCTTTTGGAGGTGTCTTCCCCTTCAGTCCTTCCAGTGCAGTGTCCAACTCTTGAAGTTTCATCTTCATTACCATCTTATATCCCACAAGCATAAGACTTAAGCTGGTTAGGCATAGAGGTGCAAGAATTTGGATCTGAAAGTGCCTAAACAACCTGGTGACAAGAGATGAGTAAGGCAACTGGCCTTTATCCTTAACCACTGTCATGTACTTGTGGAAGAGGATAACATGGGGAAGTGAAAAGGGCCTGCCTTCATTTAGAGCGAACATGAGCTTGGCTTTTGTTTTTGAGGTCGCCTTCGGTCTGAAACAATTTATGATAATTTTGTGCAGCAGAATATTAGAGGCATTCATCCTGGTGTAGGATATTTTGCCCTCCAAACTCCTGTCTCGCACAATCTCAAGCGTAGCATATGCTATGGATACTTTAATCGGTTGGAAACACCCTCTTTCCACCCCAATTAAATCGGCAAGAGTATCAACATCCACAATAAATTCTTGTCCATAAAAGTGAAGGACAACCTATTTGCATCTAAAAATGACAAGTTGGAGTAAAAGTATGCTGTCAATTCAGGATAACCACTTGTCATGTCTGTACAGAATTTCTCAAGCTGCAGCCTAGAGAATTTTTCCTTGAGATTTATCTTGATTGAGTCAAGAAAATCAAAATCCACACTTCTAGAATTCATTACTCATCTCTTCAGGAACTTAGTATAGATTCGCTTATGTTCTCTTGAGTGAAATAAACTTCCTTGGGGACAGATGGTGTTCACTGCAACATCCATCCGTAGTTGGAATTGAGAGAACAGCCTTTCATCATCATCCATTGGCTCATTGGCGGTTCCAAACCGTGGGTCACTAGGTATATTTTCAAAAGTGCTCCTTGCGAGCCCCTTGCCAACAATACCCAAATCTTCCATTTCTCGCAAGAAAATATATTCGTTGCTATATCCTCTCTCCTTTAGAAATTCATCGATCAGCCTTAACTCTGTACCCCCATCTTTCAACTTTCTATACAGTGAATAAGCAAGCTTGGGTCTCAAGGTTCTTACCGGTGCAGCCTCGGTAATCACCGGTGCAGCCTCGGTAATCACTTCTTCTTCATACTGTTGTTGACTCAGAGTTTCCCTTTGTGGAGAATCTCCTTTGCTCGTAAGGTCCACTCTGGAAGGACCCCCTTGTCGCCTCTGTGGTCCCTTTCCAGCGACTCTTGATGACTTTCTCAAAGACATACTTGAATCATGAGCGAATATTCAACTTGTTCGCAAAAAGGTTGGATTTTTACTGAGTAAAGAAATCAAACAGGGACGCTAGTGGAGATTGTTTTAGGCTTTTAGGGTTTTAAGAAGAAGTAAACAAGATGACTTTCAAACGTTGTGACAGATAAAGACGACGATTCGGGAGTATAAATAGCAAGAAAAGATTTTTTTAAAAAAAAAAAAGAGAGATACTAAACCGTTGCAAGAAAGAAGAAAAAAAAACTGCCAATTTTGAAAAAGAAAACTGCCATAATTATGTCAGAATTCGAATAAAAAGTAGATTTCAATATTTCAAAAACAATTATTAATTTAATACACTTTAAAATAAAGGAAGACGAAACACGCAATCAGACTTCACATTAGAATCTGAGAATATCCAGACTTTACCTCAGAGTCTGAATTCTTTCAGACCTTACCTTTGAGTCTGAACTTTTTCAAGACTCTAGCTTAGAGTCTGAACCTCTTCAAGTCTTACGATATTCAGTCTTGAGCGAATTGATTCAAAGTGAGCTTTCTCTAGGGGCTTTGTGAATATGTCTGCCAATTGGTTCTTTGAATCAATGAACTGAATAACCACTTCACCATTTTGAACATGGTCTCTCATGAAATGATGCTTGATTTCGATGTGCTTTGCTCTTGAGTGAAGTATTGGATTCTTTGTAAGGTTGATCACGCTAGTGTTGTCACACTTGATTTCTGTGCAAGATTCTTCAACTCTAAAATCTTTCAATTATTGTTGCATCCATAATATTTGAGAATAGCAACTCCCAAGAGCTATGTATTATGCTTCAGCGGTTGAAAGAGCTACGGTACCCTGTTTTCTTGAGAACCAAGATACTAACCTGTTTCCCAATAATTGACATGTACATGTAGTGCTTTTCCTATCCACTTTACAGCCAGCCAAGTCAGCATCAGAATATCCAAGGAGAGTAAAGTCTCCTTCTTTGGAATACTAGAGACCTAGCTTAGATGTGGTTGCAACATATTTGATAATACGCTTCACAGTAGTCATGTGAGATTCTTTAGGATTAGATTGAAATTTAGCACAAATACAAATACTAAATAAAATATCATATCTAGATGCAGTAAGGTAAAGAAGTGAACCAATTATGCTTCTGTATAGTTTTTGGTCTACACTCTTTCCTTCTTCATCTTTGTCCAGCTTTAATGAACTTGACATAGGAATTTCTGTCTTCTTGCAATTCTCCATTCCAAACTTCTTGATGAGGTCTTTTGCATATTTTTCTTGGTGGATAAAAGTTCCTTCTTTTGATTGTTTGACTTGAAGTCTCAAAAAGAAGTTCAATTCACCCCTCATGCTCATTTCAAATTCATTTTGCATACATCTCGAAAAATTCATGCAAAGATTTTCATTAGAAGAACCAAATATTATATCATCAACATAAATTTGAACAAGTATGAAATCTTTCCCTTCTCTTTTGATAAATAAAGTAGTATCTACTTTTCCTTTAGAAAAACCACTTTGAATTAAAAAATTACTCAAATCCCGGTGGTTGTTCTACATAGAGTTCTTCTTGGATAATTCCATTTAGAAATGCACTATTCACGTCCATTTGGAATAACCTGAAATTTTTAAAGTAAGCAAAAGCAAGAAGTAATCTTATAGCTTCTAACCTTGCTACCGGAGCATAGGTTTCATCATAGCCGATTCCTTCTTCTTGTGTGTAACCTTTTGCCACGAGTCTTGCTTTATTCCTCACCACCTTTCCTTGTTGATCCAGCTTGTTCCTGAAAACTCATTTGGTTCCAATAATTAACTTACCTTTTGGTTTAGGAACAAGTTTCCAAACATTGTTGATTTTGAATTGATTGAATTCTTCTTGCATACCTTCAATGCAGCTTTCATCTTTCAATGCATCTTCAACAGTCTTGGGTTCAATCCCGGAAACAAGTGCTAGAGCACTAGACTCTTCACGCCTTTTGGATCTTGTATGAACTCCTTCATCAATGTTGCCAATGATGAGATCTGCAGGGTGACTGGATTTATGCTTCCAATTTGTAATTGGTTTGTCACTTTGCTGAGTCTCTGTTTTAGTTGGAGCCACTGATATGATTTGGGTTGAACATCTGAGATTTGTTTTTCTTCAAGGGAATTTGTAGACACTTGGCCAGGTTCATAATCTTCATGTTGAGTCTGATTTTGAATTAAGTCTTCAAACTTCACATTCATGGATTCTTCCACAACCTGAGTCCTTTTGTTGAAAACTCTGAAGGCTTTACTTGACATTGAGTAGCCAAGGAAAATTCCTTCATCTGATTTTTCTTCAAACTTACCAATTCGATCACTTGAATTCTTTAATATAAAAGCATTTGCAACCAAATACATGAAAATAAGAGACGATAGGTTTCTTACCTTTGAACAATTCATAAGGAGTTTTCTCTAAAATAGGTCTTAGAAAAATTCTGTTTATAATGTAGCATGCAGTTGAAGTTGTTTCAGCCCAAAAATGAGGAGAAATATTACTTTCAATCAAAAGAGTTCTTGTCATTTCTTGCAAAGAACGATTTTTCCTTTCTACAACTCTATTTTGTTGTGGAGTGTATGGGGATGACAAATTATGCCGAATGCCGGAATCATGACAAAATTTAGCAAAATATTGATTTCCAAATTCACCACCATGATCAGTTCGAATACTTGAAATTGTATAACCTTTCTCAATTTGGATTTTCTTAGCAAACTTAATAAAATAAGATAAAGCTTCAGATTTATTTGAAAGAAAGAATACCTAAGTAAAACGAGAATAATCATCTACTATTACCAAACAATATCTTTTACCTCCAATGCTTTCTGTTCTTGTAGGAACAAACAAATCCAGGTATAATAGCTGTAAAACATGTTTAGTGGATACCTGATTTATTAATTTATAAGAATTTCTAACCTGTTTTCCAAGTACGCAAGGTGTACATAATTCATGCTTTTGATACTTTAGGTTAGGAAGTCCTTGGACAAGCTTTTTGGATGAGAATTTTGCAATTTGCTTCAAGTTGACATGTCCAAGCTTTCTATGCTAGAGAATGGCTTCATCTTGAATCGATATCAAACATTTAGAACTATCAGACTTTATATCCAGCAAATAGATGTTTCCATGTCTTCGTCCAGTAAAAGATTATGAGAGATCTTTGCTTGTTCTAGAACAAGTATCTTCTTGAAAGTTGATCTTGTATCCAATGTCGCACAGCTGACTGATACTCAGAAGATTATAGTTTAACCCTTCAACTAGAGAAACATTGTTGATTGTGAGGTTTCCTATCTTCACGGTTCCTCGACCAATAATTTTTCCTTTGTTATTGCCACCAAAGGAAACATTTCCTCCTTTTACTTGAAAGAGTTTTGTGAAGCAAGTTGAATCTCCGTCATATGTCTTGAACAGCCACTATCCAAATACCACTTGATTTTCTTCTTGATAGTGACCTTGACATTTGAGTCTGAGTCTGAGTCTAAGTCTGAGTGTGAGTCTAGGTCTGAGTCTGAGTCTGCCATAAGACAAATATTGACATACTCTTCATCACTCTCTTCACATTCTGTGTCACTCCATGTTTCAGCTTTGAGTGCCTTCTTGAACCTTTTTGGTTTTCCTTTCTTTTTCTTCAATAAGGGACAGTTGAGTCTAATGTGTCCCTTTTTCTTACATTCAAAGCAAATAACATCCTTGTTGGTATCGTCTTCTTCATTTGATTTCTTTTGAAATCTTGGATTGTTTTGTCTCTTCTCATTGAACCTTCTTCCTTTTCTATTTAATTTTTTGAACTTTTTGATCAGAAGTGCTAACTCTTCGTCATCCAAGTCTTGTTCTGAATCTGTAACATCATAATCATCATTAGACTTTAAAGCAATTGACTTCTTACCTTTGGTGTCAAAGTCCTCATTGAATTGTTCGACTTCATATGATTGAAGTGTGCCAACCAATTCATCTACAGAAAGAGGCATAATCCTTTGTGTTTCTCTTATGGAAGTCTTAACATGATTCCAATCTTTGGAGAGTCCTCTCAATAGCTTATTGACTTCATTGGTCCTGAGATTGGCTATCATTGGTATGCTAAGCCATTTACAATTTCTGTAAACCGACTGAACATATCCGTGATAGATTCTCCTGGCTTCATCTTGAAGGCTTCATATAGTCCAAGAATGATATTGATCTTGGTTTCTTTAACTCGATATGTTCCTTCATAAGTGACATGCAATCTATCCCAAACTTCTTTAGCTGTTTCACAAGATGAAATTCTATTATACTCAATAGGAGATAAAGCACAATATAGAGAATATATAGCTTTTGCATCAAGGGCTTGTCTCTTTGAAATTTCAGCTTGTGACAGTCCCATTCCATCAGCTATTTCTTTCCCTGTGGTTGATGTAGCTTTAGGAACAATTCCTTTCTCTACTACATCCCATTCCTGAGGATCCTTGGATCTTAGGAATGCCTTCATCTTGTTGTTCCATACGTTGTATTCCTTTCCATCGAAGTAAGGAGGTTTGGTGTTGCTTTGGCCTTCAATCAAACCTGGAGCCAAAATACTAGCCATAGATCTTTAGCTATAGAAAGTATAAACACTTCTAATAAATAAGCAACCTGCTCTGATACCAATTGACAAAGGCTAGTAAATACACCTAAAGGGGGGTGAATAGGTGTTTATGAAATTCTTTTCAAACCTTTAACCAAGATCCTTTGGCTTGAAAATAAAAATCAGAAATAAATGAATCACGCAGCAATTAAAGTAAAGAGAGTAGGGTAAGATAATTTCGACACCAAAGTTTATAGTGGTTCGGCTTATTGTAAGCCTACGTCCACTCTCCACGCTGGCAGCCAACTGCCTGTAATCACTATGTAGCAAATGAGAGCTTTACAGTTTACGATCTAGACTTCTTTTGTTGAAAGTCTATTCTACAGCTTCTCACAATTTCACACTGTAAGTATATCTCCTTAATGCACAATTTGAGCTCAAGAGATTTTGAGAACAAGGAGTTTTAGAGGTTCGAACTTCGAATTTTTCTATCGGCTCACTTACTTTTTCGAACAACTTCGACACACCTTAAATATCCCTTCGTGCCTCCATAGCCGTTAGCACTTTTCAAAAGTTCATCCAATCTACCCGTTGGAATGAATCAATTTAAGTGATCTTCACATTGTCGAATATAAGTGGAAGATAGCTCGTCAATCCTGCTCGCCCATACAATCAGGATCTTGAGTTTCCAAAAGTAGATCCTTCCAAAACTTGCTTGATCTTCAACGGATCAAATCCAAAAAATCTTTCGAGCTTAGAATCACAGCCAGAAATCTTTCACGGATAAATTAAAGAAGATAATATCCAATTCTTGATTTCCTTAACCGTAAGAATAAACTGCTGACTGCTTGGCAAAATCGCAAAATTGAGTCTAACTGACTTCAGGGTCTGGTAACCTTCAGACGGAAATGCTTAGGTCTTGAACTCTTCTAGACTTAAGCGACTGAGTCTTGGAATTCTTCAAACTTAGCTAACGAGGATGTTTTGTTAACTTCAAAACACATAAGGGATTTTTCTTCAACAGTACAGCAGTAGCAAAAATGGGAGAGAACAGAACCTAGATGAAAGAAAGAAGGACATGGGGGAAAGGAGGGGGAGAAAAAGGAGAAGAGGAAAGGGAAATGGGTAGGAAGAAGGATCGAACAGAAGGGGGTGATGTACGTGAAGGAGAGAGTGAGGAAGAGAGAGAGAATGGAAGAAAATGAAAGTCAAAAGGATGGCCAATGATAACCTTGAACAAATATCTAAGCAATCATAAAATATGCTCCAAAGTCTTCATGCCTTAGTGTCAAGGGGCCACCCAATGGGAATTTAGCTTCAAATTCCCCAAATAAATCCTTTTAGCAGCCCAAAAATTCCATTAATTCAGCTCCTTCTAATTTCCTTACTTTGTTTTTGCCGAAAACCGATTTTTCTGTAAAATTCCGGGCTTGACGGAACTTCCCCGAAAGACGAAACGAGGTCCTAAAAATAAATCGTGACACACTCGAACGTTCGATTCCCAAAACCGAATTCAATTTCGTGGTTAAAATTGACCGAACGCGATTTTAGTACAACCTAACCTATTTGGTAGCTTTTAGAGATTTTAGCGTCTTTGACCTATGGTCGATAACTTTCAATCCACATTTGTGCATCTTTGACTTGTAGGCGATTCTCGATTGTCGTAAAAATTGCAAGGTTTCAATTATGTGTATAGAGTATAAAATCGACAGAAAATCGGGTTAGTACCGTTCAACGCGAATTTTGCAATCACACATAATCACCCACAATTCAATTACGTGATTCCGTCGAATCGACCTATATCTAATCACAATTTGATTATAAAGGTGTCGTATTAACCCTTGCCGATTATCACAGTCGAGCGATCGATCTCCGATCAAATTCTCAAGTCTGCCGTGATTATATCCCTTAACGGCTTCACCTTATAGGTTAGTCAACTTGTAAGGGGCCCAACTCAGAGTAAAGTGACCATAGGCGCGTCGATGAAATGTCCATTTCATAAAATCGGGATGGGGTCGAAATTCAGAATGTCACACATTCAATAAAATAAAACTATTGGGATCCTTACCTTATGTAATTGCATGCTAAGTTGGGAGAAAAGAAAGGAAATAGTCAGGATAAAATTCATGATAGGATAAAATTTAACCTATTGTGTGTTTGGTGTCTCTTCAAGACAAGATAAAGTCCGATATACTAAGGATATAGAGTGGATAAAATTATCCTATGGGAGAGGTGATATAAATCTAGATAGAATTTCTAGCATCGACATTAAGAAAGTTATTTTTCTCGAATAACAAACTTCTTAAATTGACAAAGTTAACTAAATTAAAATTATTCAACCAAAAAAATTAACAAAGTTAAAATTGTATTCTAATATATAAATAATGTTTGAGTTCTAATATGAGAAATTCAAAACAAAACAAAATAAAAAATTATTTATTTTAATTTAATCTAATTTTTCTTACATTTTAATATAATTCTATTTTAGATATTTTGGGTATATCAGTACAATTTACTATTTAATAAAATTTGATTAGAGAATGATAGAATAGGAAGAAAAACATAAGAAAGAAATTTATTAAAAAAGAGAGGGAAAAAAAGCAAATAAAAATAAAGTAGGCAAAAGTGTCGTAAGAGATTTTTACCATATGCGTTTGTAAAATTTTTGGTTTAATTTATATTAATATGCCATTAATGCATACGATATAATAGGAATATATCCGACTGCAATTACCAAACGTTGGATAGAATATAATAAAATTCCATTATATCATATCCAATTCTATTCAGTCATATCCTAGTTAGAAATCTGAAGATCAATCATACTTATTAATATCATATGATTCCACAAAATTCTTAATATAATGTGCTTCTATCAATTTATCACTAAATCTACTAACTCTATACACACACATATATGTATATATTAACTCTATCGATAATAACTTGTCATGGTTACCTATAAAATAAAGTAGGCTCTATCCTAATTGTTGGTGCATATTTTATTATTATGGTTTTGTAGTGATGCAACTCAATATTTGTACGTCACATACCAGTACTAGATGATATGAACTTTAGTGTCACAATTTACAATATTTAAGGAGGATCATATTGTATGTTATGCTAAATAGAGACCCGAAAATAAAATATATTTTTATCTGATTAGGAATTTTACTCAAATCTTGGTTATTTTGCATATTTCCTAACTTTATGTTAAGAAAAGATGATTGTGTAGAATTGAGTGTATCTTAAGATTTGATTTTTGATTTGCCATTTAAGAATTTGGGATTTCGATTTCCAATTATGGGATCAAACGTGGATTCAGTATTGGATGATAATGGCTAGTGAATCCACCTAGAGGGGGTGAATAGGTGATTGCGGAATTCTCTTTGGAATCTTTAATTAAAGAACAATTTAAAATAGGTAATGCATCACAATAGATAGATCATGCAATTATAAGATAAATGAGATAGGGTAAGAGAGAATTGACACGAGGTTTATAGTGGTTTGGCTTATTCCAAGCCTACGTCCACTCTTCACGCTGGCAGTCAACTGGCTATAGTCACTATGTAGCAAATGAGAGCAATTACAACTCACGAACTAGACTTCTTCAATAGACAGTCTCTCCTACAACTTCCTGCTGTTTTCGCACTATAAGTAACTTTCTTTGATACACAATATGAACATGAAAGATTTTAGAGATCAAGTGATTTCAGAGATTCTAACATCGAGATTTTTCTACACAGTCTCTTTTTATTTTCAAGCAACACCGATCCACCTTAAATAGCTTCCGTGCCTCCATACCCGTTGGCACTTTCCAAAAATTCATCCAATCAACCCGTTGGATTGAATCAATTTAAGTGATCTCCTTATCGCCGAAAATGTAAGTAGACAGCAGCTCGTTAATCCTGTTCGCCCATACAATCAAGATCTTGAGTTCTCAAAATTAGATTCTTCCAAAAATAAGCTTGATCTTCGACAGATAAAATCCGAAGAATAAATCTTCCAAGCTTACGATCACAGCCAAAGATATTCCACGGTTAAGATTAGGAAATATAAAATCCAATATCTTACTTTCCTTAACCATAAAAAATAACATGTGGCCAGCTTGTCAAAATCGCAAACTGTCTTCAGACTTAAATTTGAGTCTTGAAGGTCTTCAGACTGAAACTGAGTCTTGATAGTCTTCAAACGGAAAAACTTCAGACCGAACTCTGGGTCTTGACTATCTTCAGACGGAAAAAATCTTTGAGACTTGAAATCTTCAGACTTAACCGACTGAGTCTTGGATTCTTCAGACCTTACTCTCGAGGCTGTTTTGTCAACTTCAAAACTCCAAGGGATTTTTCTTCAACAATCTCCCCCTTTTTATGGTGACAAAACCCTCAGCAGATTTGTGAATTTAAAAACCTGCAAGGAATACTCATATATCCTTCGAGGATTATTTCTGCAAAACAGAGTGTTAGTCCAATAACAATTATCCTCATAAATATAATGATCCTGCAATATCAATTCACAAGTCTAAAGATCAAATCATCAAGATAAAGTCATAAAGATTTAACAGCCCAATCCAAATCTAAATGAAAATAGCAAACGAAATAAAACTTTAAAACGAATAAAGTGAAATAAAAATCCAACTAAATAGAAAAGAACTTAAAACTTCAAGCTTCAAAAGCTTCAAATCTGCAAACTCTCCCCCTTTTTATCCCATCAAAGAGGTAGAGTGAATAATGGATGGCTTTGAAAAGATTTAAGGCTTTTCAGGGAAACGAACAAGCTGAAACTTGCTGAGCTCCTGTACTGACTTCTCGAGATTTGCAAGAGTTTCCTTCACTGAAACCAACTCTGCACTGGTCTGATTTGAATCAACTTTAGCTCTCAGTGCATTGATCTGATCTTGCATATTCACGGAAGTGCTCAGCATGGCCTTCTTTAAGTCCCTCAGCTCGTAATCCATTCCAAACACCTGTTTTTTCAGGTCCAACATAACGTCCAAAGCGCTTATGTGAAAATCTGCCGAATTAGCAAGTACACACTTGGACCAGCAAATTCAGTTCGGGGGGTTTGGAAACTGGGAGCATCCTGATCAGCCCTTTCCTTCTCAACTGGTGAGGATTCTTCATGCTCTGGGAAATGAGATGCATAAACCTCTTTAGGATCAGCACTTGACCTACTCACATCACTAAAGTGTAGTAGCGATATAGTCCCCTGTTCTGCAGCGACTCCCCCTGTGTTGATGCCAGTGGGTGGAGTAGAATATTCATCGCCAACATCCATATCAGCACTTGGATGTTTCTCGGTCTCTTCCCCGTTTGAGCAAATGATGGCTCAAATCCCGCAACCATCTCCTCCCGTATTCTCTTTCCTTTTCATCTTTCTTCCTTCTTTCTTCTTCTTCTCTTCTCATCTCTTCCTCTTCTTCTTTCCTTCTTCTTTCTTCTTCTTCAGCTTTCCTCTGTCTCTCTTCTGCTTCTCTCTGTTCCTCTCTTCTTCTCTCCTCCTCTTCTCTTCTTTTCTTTTCTCCTCCTCTGCTTTTCTTTTCCTTTCTTCCTTTCTTCTCTTCCTTTCCTCTTCTCTCTTCCTCTGTTTCTCAACTTCCTTCTCCTCTGCTTCTTTCCTTGCTCTCTCTCCAGCCTCTGTTCTCAAGCTAATAGGGCTTCTCAATCTTGAGAGAGCGGACAAAGTCATGGCGTCATCCTCATCCTCTTCATCTTGTAGGATGATTTTTCTTCATTTCTTCTCAGCCATGGGCTCTTTGCCCTTTCTCTTTGATGAAGCAGTAGGGATATCCTTCGCAGCTTTCTCCTCCCTCAGCCTTTCCAATGCAACATTCAGCTCTGGAAGCTTCATCTTCATCACCATCTTCTGCCCAATGAGCATCAGACTTAATTTGGTCAGGCATAAAGGTGCAGGAATTTGTATACCGAAGTGCCCGAACAATTTGGTGATGATTGATGAATAAGGCAATTGACCCTTATCCTTAACCACTGTCCTGTACATGTGGAAAAGAATAACATGTGGGAGAGAAAAGGGTCTGCCTTTGTTGATGGCGAACATCAGCTTGGCTTCGGTTTTGGAAACATCAGTCTTTAACGTTGTCTTTGGTCGGATACAGTTGATGACTATTTTATGCAACAACACATTTGTGGCATTCATCCTGATGTAGGATATTTTGCCTTCGACAGTCCTGTCTCGTACAATCTCCAAAGTTGCATAGGTTGTAGAGACTTTGATTGGTTGGAAACTCCTCCTTTCCACACCAATAATGTCAGCCAGCAAGTCAACATCAACTATATAGTCCTTGTCCATGAAAGAAAAGGACAACCGATTTTCATCCAAAAAGGATAAGTTCGAGTAAAAGTAAGTCGTGAGTTCAGAGTGGGCCTCTGTCATATCCGTGCAGAAATTCTCCAGTTGTAGCCTAGCAAACTTCCCTCTTAAATTAATCTTCAACGAATCTAGGAAGTCAAAATCCACACTTCTCGGATTGACCACACCCCTCTTTAACAGCTTCACATATACTCGCTCATGCTCCTTCAACCGAAACAGACTTTCCGAAGGACAAACAGAATTAGCAGCCACACCAAATCGCGGCTCAAAGTGAGAGAAAAGTCTTTCATCGTCATCTAGGGTCTTAGCAGGAGTATTCTCAAGTAGATTACTCGAAATATTCTCCAGCGTCCTTTGTGCTGTTCCTTTTCACAACAACATTCAACCTCTCCATCTCCATCAAAAACAAATACTCGCTTTTGAACCCTCTCTCCTTCAAATATTCCTCAATCGTCTTTAGGCTTACCTTTCCATCCTTAAGCCTTTTGTAAAGATCATAAGTAACATTCGGTTTGAGTGTTTTTACCGGTTCTGCTTCTATAACCACTTCCTCAAAGTGCTGACTTTCTGCTTCTCGTTGAGGAGAATCTTCTTCCGTGAGGTCCACCCTTGTAGGACCCTCTGGTTGTCTTTGTGGTCCCCTTCTGGCGATTCTAGAAGACTTGCGAGACAACATACTTGGAAAGCAAGCAAAGATTCAAATTGTTCGCGAAGAAAAATGGAATCTTTGTGACGAGAAAGGGATGAAACAGGAACGGCAAATGAAACCTTTTTAGGGTTTTGAAAGCGAAAGAGTATGAGGATGAATTGCAAAAGAGTAGTTACAGATGAAAAGTGACGATTCGAGAGTATAAATAGTGAGAGAGAATAACACGGGAATATGAAGCGTCGCCAAAAAGTAAAGATAAAAACTGCTAAAAATAAACTGTAATTTCGAAAAAGAAAACTGCCTTTTTGAAAATATAAACTGCCATAATTGCATGTCAGAACAATGAGTAAGAAGAGATTTCGAAAATTCGAAAAGTAATCAATAAAAATAATATAATCCTGAGAATACGAAGAGATATGAAAAGGAACTTTTAAAAAGAGTCTGACAGATGTTCAGACTTTTACCTCTGAGTTTGAACTCTTTTCAGACTTTACCTTGAGTCTGAGTGCCATCAGACTTTACGTTGAGTCTGAAACATCTTCAGACCTTGCATTGAGTCTGGACTACCTTCAGACCTAGCATTAAGTCTAATCCTTTCAAGACTTTAATTTTGAGTCTGACCCTCTTCAAATCTTACGATATTCAGTCTTGAGCGAATTGATTCGAAGTGAGTCTTTTCCAGGGGCTTTGTGAATATATCTGCTAATTGATTCTTTGAGTCTACATGCTGAATTACCACTTCTCCACTTTGAACATGATCTCGAATGAAATGATGCTTGATTTCAATGTGCTTTGCTCTTGAGTGAAGTATTGGATTCTTTGTAAGGTTAATTGCACTTGTGTTGTCACATTTGATTTCTGTACTTGTTTCCTCAACTCCAAAGTCTCTCAATTGTTGTTGCATCCATATGATTTGAGAGCAGCAGCTTCCAAGAGCTATGTATTCTGCTTCAGCGGTTGAAAGAGTCACGGTACCCTATTTTCTTGAGAACCAAGACACCATCCTGTTTCCCAATAGTTGACAAGTAGCTATAGTGCTTTTTCTATCCACTCTACAACCAGCAAGGTCAGCTCAGAATATCCAAGGAGAGTAAAATCTCCTTGTTTGGAATACCACAGACCTAGCTTAGATGTAGTTGCAACATATTTAATAATGCGCTTAGCAGCCGTCATATGAGATTCTTTAGGATCATATTGAAATCTAGCACATATGCAAACACTAAATAAAATATCAGGTCTAGAAGCTGTAAGGTAAAGAGGTGACCCGATTACACTCCTGTATAATTTTTGGTCTACACTCTTTCCTTGTTCATCTTTATCCATCTTTGATGAGCTTGACATAGGAGTTTCTGTTTTCTTGCAATTCTCCATTCCAAACTTCTTGATAAGGTCTTTTGCATACTTCTCTTGATGGATAAAAGTTCCTTCACTTGATTGGTTGACTTGAAGTCCCAAAAAGAAGTTTAGTTCTCCCATCATGCTCATCTCAAATTCATTCTGCATACACTTTGAAAAATTCTTGCAAAGCTTCTCATTAGAAGAACCAAATATTATATCATCAACATAAATTTGAACAAGTATGAAATCCTTGCCTTCTCTTTTATAAATAAAGTAGTATCTACTTTACCTTTAGAGAAACCATTTTGAATTAAGAAGTTGTTTAACCTTTCATACCATGCTCGAGGTGCCTGTTTTAATCCATATAAAGCTTTCTTCAATTTGAAAACATGGTTTGGACTTCTAGGATCTTCAAATCCTGGTAGTTGTTCCACATAGACTTCTTCTTGGATAATTCCATTTAAGAATGCACTTTTCACGTCCATTTGAAATAACCTGAAATTCTTAAAACAAGCAAAAGCAAGAAATAATCTTATAGCTTCTAACCTTGCCACCGGAGCATAGGTTTCATCATAGTCGATGCCTTCTTCTTGTGTGTAACCTTTTGCTACAAGTCTTGCTTTGTTCCTTACCACTTTTCCTTGTTGATCAAGCTTGTTCCTAAAAACCCATTTGGTACCAATAATTGATTTACCTTTTGGTTTAGGAACTAGCTCCCAAACATTGTTGATTTTGAATTGATTTAGTTCCTCTTGCATTGCTTCAATCCAGCTTTCATCTTTCAATGCATCTTCTATATTTTTAGGTTCGATCTCAGAAATAAGTGCAAGAGCACTAGATTCTTCACGCCTTTTAGATCTTGTACGAACTCCTTCATTAATATTGCCAATAATGAGATCTGCAGGGTGACTTGATTTCTGCTTCCAATTTGTAGTTGGTTTGTCAGTTTGATGAAGCTCTTCTTCAGTTGGAACTACTAAATTGGTTTGTGGCTGAGTGTCTGAGGCTTGATTTTCTTCAAGAGAATTTGTGGACACTTGGCTAGACTCAAAATCTTCAGGTTGAGTCCGATTTTGTACTGAGTCTTCAAACTTCACATTCATGGATTCTTCCACAGTTTGAGTTCGTTTGTTGAAGACTCTGAAAGCTTTGCTTGTCATAGAATATCCAAGGAAGATTCCTTCATCTGATTTTTCTTCAAACTTACCAATTCGATCACTTGAATTCTTTAGGATAAAACATTTACAACCAAATACATGAAAATATGAAACAATTGGTTTCTTACCTTTGAGCAAATTCATAGGGTGTCTTTTCTAATATAGGTCTTAGAAAGATTCTATTTATAATATAGCAAGCAGTAGAAGTAGCTTCAGCCCAAAAATGAGATGAAATATTACTTTCAATCAAAAGAGTTCTTGCCATTTCTTACAAAGAACGATTTTTCCTTTCTACAACTCCATTTTGTTGTGGAGTGTATGGGGATGAAAAATTATGTTGAATACCATAGTCATCACAATATTTAGCAAAATCATGATTTTCAAATTCTCCACCATAGTCAGTTCTAATACTTGAAATTGCATAACCTTTTTCAATTTGGATTTTCTTTGCAAACTTAGTAAAATAAGTCAATGCATCAGATTTATTTGCAAGAAAGAATACCCAAGTAAAATGAGAGTAATCATCAACTATAACCAAACAATATCTTTTACCTCCAATACTTTGAATTCTTGTTGGCCCGAATAAATTCATGTGTAATAGCTGCAAAACACGATTAGTGGATACTTGATTTATAGACTTATAGGAATTTCTAACCTGTTTTCCAAGTACACAAGGAGTGCATAGATCATGCTTTTGATACTTGAGGTTAGGAAGTCCCCGAACAAGCTTTTTCGATGAAACTTTTGCAATTTGCTTCAAATTGACATGTCCAAGCTTCCTATGCCAAAGATTGGCTTCATCTTGAATTGATATCAAGCATTGTGGACTGTCGGACTTTACATCCAGCGGATAAATGTTTCCATGTCTTCTTCCAAGAAAGGATTGTGAGAGATCTTTGCTTGTTCCAGAACATGTGTCTTCTTGAAATTTGATTTTGTATCCAGTATCGCATAGTTGACTAATACTCAATAGATTGTAGTTCAATCCTTCAACAAGAGAGATATTGTTGATTGTGAGGTTTCCTATCTTCACAGTTCCTCTACCAATAATTTTTCCTTTGTTGTTGCCACCGAAAGAAACATTTCCTCCTTTTACATGAGAGAGTTTTGTAAAACAATTTGAGTCTCCCGTCATGTGTCTTGAACAGCCACTATCCAAATACCACTTGATTTTCTTCTTGATAGTGACCTGCATTTAAATGAAAGACTCAAGTCTTCTTTGGTACCCAAACTTTCTTGGGTCCATTATTATTAGTAGCATAAACAGTCTTTGCCCAGCTCTTCTTAACAGGTCTCCATACTTTGGGACATTCCTTTTCAAAATGTGCTACACTTTTGCATTTTAAACATGTAAGAGCATTTCTACCAACAGGCTTTACAAAAACTTTTTGGAAATGATTCTTATAAAACGTTTTTGTTGGCCTATTTTTAATTCTTTCCTTTACTTTTGGAAAATTAATCAAAGGAATAGTATCATGTGTCATTCCTAGACCAGATTTATTAAAATAAGGTCTTTGAATAGAAAGAATTTTATCCAACTTTTCAGAACCCATTGAAAATTTCTTTGTAACTTTTAATAAATCTTCTTTCAAGCAGGCATTTTCTTTTGAAAGTTCATTCTCATTTTCTTTCGAAACAAGAAGAGACTTGTCTAGACATTCAACTTTCTCAATTAAAATCTTTTCTTGTTGTTTTAGTTTGGAATTCTCCTTTTTAGTTCAGAAATCCTTTTAAGAGAGCCTTTAAGACTGAGACAAAGTTCATCAATGTATTTTGATACTTTAGTAGGAATTTTCAAATTTCTAACCTTGGTACCGTTATTTGAGTATAAGTCTGAATCTGAGTCTGAGTCTGAGCTTGAATCTGAGTCTGAGTCTAAATTTGCCATAAGACAAATATTTGCATATTCTTCATCACTCTCTTCACATTCAGTATCACTCCAAGTTTCAGCTTTGGGTGCTTTCTTGAATCTTTCAGATTTTCCTTTTTTTTTTCTTCAATAAGGGGCAGTTGGGTCTAATATGTCCCTTCTTCTTGCATTCAAAGCAAACAACCTCTTTGTCGGTATCTTTTTCTTCATTTGATTTCTTTTGAAAACTCTGATTGTTTTGTTTCTTTCCGTTGAACTTTCTGCCTTTCCTATTTAACCTTCTGAACTTTCTAATCAGAAGTGCCAACTCTTCATCATCCAAGTCTTCTTCTCAATCAGTAGCATCGAATCATCATTAGATTTTAAAGCAATTGACTTCTTACCTTTTGTGTCAAATTCCTCATTGAATTGCTCGACTTCATAAGATTGAAGTGTGCCGACCAATTCATCTACCGAAAGAGGCATGATCCCTTGTGTTTCTCTTATGGATGTCTTGACGTGATTCCAATCTTTGGAGAGTCCTCTCAACAGTTTATTGACCTTCATAGGTCCTGAGATTGGCTGTCCTTGGTATGCCAAGCCGTTTACAATTTCTATAAATCGACTGAACATATCCGTGATGGATTCTCCTGGCTTCATTTTGAAGGCTTCATATTGTCCAGAAGAATATTGATCTTGGTTTCTTTGACTCGATCTATTCCTTCATAGGTGACGTGCAATCTATCCCAAACTTCTTTGGCTATTTCACAAGATGAAATTCTATTATATTCAGTAGGAGATAATGCACAATATAGAGAGTAGATAGCCTTTGCATCAAGGGCTTGTCTCTTTGAGATATCGATGTGTGATGCTCCCATTCCATCAGGTAATTCTTTCCCTGTGATTGATGCAATTTTAGGAGTGATTTCATTCTCCACTACATCCCATTCCATAGGATCTTTGGATCTTAGGAATGCCTTTATTATGTTTTTCCATACGTTGTACTCCTTTCCATCGAAGTAGGGAGGTCTGGTATTGCTTTGCCCTTCAATTAAACCTGGAGCCAAAATACTAGCCATAGATCTTTTGCTTTAGAAATAATAAACACTTTCAATAAGTAAGCAACCAAGCTCTGATACCAATTGATATTGGCTAGTGAATCCACCTGGAGGGGGGTGAATAGGTGATTGCAGAATTCTCTTTGGAATCTTTAATTAAAGAACAATTTAAAATAGCTAATGCATCACAATAGATAGATCATGCAATTATAAGATAAATGAGATAGGGTAAGAGAGAATTGACACGAGGTTTATAGTGGTTCGGCTTATTCCAAGCCTACGTCCACTCTTCACGCCGGGCAAACAACCGGCTATAGTCACTATGTAGCAAATGAGAGCAGTTACAACTCATGAACTAGACTTCTTCAATAGACAGTCTCTCCTACAGCTTCCTGCTGTTTTCGCACTATAAGTGACTCTCTTTGATATATAATATGAACATGAAAGATTTTAGAGATCAAGTGATTTCAGAGATTCTAACATCGAGATTTTTCTACACAGTCTCTCTTTATTTCCGAGCAACACCGATCCACCTTAAATAGCTTCCATGCCTCCATACCCGTTGGCACTTTCCAAAAATTCATCCAATCAACCCGTTGGACTAAATCAATTTAAGTGATCTCCTTGTCGCCAAAAATGTAAGTAGACAGCAGCTCGTCAATCCTGTTCGCCCATACAATCAGGATCTTGAGTTCCCAAAATTAGATTCTTCCAAAAATAAGCTTGATCTTCGACGGATAAAATCCGAAGAATAAATCTTCCAAGCTCACGATCACAGCCGGAGATATTCCATGGTTAAGATTAGGAAATATAAAATCCAATATTTTACTTTCCTTAACCATTAAAAATAACCTGTGGCCAGCTTGTCAAAATCGCAAACTATCTTCAGACTTAGATTTGGGTCTTGAAGGTCTTCAGACTGAAACTGAGTCTTGATAGTCTTCAGACGGAAAAACTTCAGACCGAACTCTGGGTCTTGACTGTCTTCAGATGGAAAAAATCTTTGAAACTTGAAATCTTCAGACTTAACGGACTGAGTCTTGGATTCTTCAGACCTTACTCTCGAGGCTGTTTTGTCAACTTCAAAACTCCAAGGGATTTTTCTTCAACATTGGAGAGCTTGATTAGAAAGTTTATGAAATTGGAAAGATTTGATTTGGAGTTCTGACTAGTGTCTCATGGCCTCAATGGCTACCACATCTCGAGCTCGAAGCCTAGGTGGCCATGGCTACCGTGGCCACCCAAGTTGAAGTCAAAGCCTGTGGCAACAATGGGTGATCAAGCTTGAGTTGGCATTGCAAGATGGTGGTGAGCGATGTTGTGATGCTGGTAGGGCTAAGGTTGCTTTTAATTTAATTTAATTTTTTTTTCGAGCAAGAGTCCGAAAACTACTTATACCTTTTCGCCTTAATTTGATACTTATATCTTGACCCTAGGATCACCAACTATATAAGATCAAATCGCAAATTCCATTCCCTTCAATAAATTAAACATGTCGGGATCCTTACCTTATGTAAATGCATGCTCAATTTGGTGAAAAGAAAGGAAATGTCATCTTACCAATTTATTTCCTAATTGACATGAGATCGATCATACTTATTAAAATCTTACGATTCAAGATCCAAATTATATGCGTCTTATTAGGCAATTCCATGAAATATTTGGGATTTTGATTTACAATTATGGGATTGTTTAGCATTCAATTTATCTTAGGATTTCTTTACCAAAAAAAAAAAATGTATCTTAGGATTTGATTTTCGATTTGCTATCTATGAATTTGGGATTTTGATTTACAATTATGGGATTGTTTAGCATTCAATGTATCTTAGGATTTGATTTTGATTTACAATTATGGGATTGTTTAGCATTAAATGTATCTTAGGATTTCTTTACCAAAAAAAAAATGTATCTTAGGATTTGATTTTCGATTTGCTACCATAAATTTGGGATTTTGATTTACAATTATGGGATCAACTGCATTTATACTAATTGTCAAGTCGAAAAATAACCATGATGCGTATGTGTATATATACCCATGACATCCCAATCGGTGAATTACAATTAAAGAAGAGAAAAAGAAAGATGGGGGAGAAGGATGTACCATTTTATGACTTTTTGAACCCCAACAATCCCCCGGAGATTGTGACCATGAGAGATGATGCTGCGGCTGAGAATCCTCCGAGTGCTCAAACTGAGACTACATATGACGACGGAGGTAAGTGTCTCTGTGTTAGTCTTACGATAAAATTCTTTCCTAGACCTAATCCTGAATCTCAACCATGTAGCAATGTGGGTCGACTGAATTCTTCTTTGGCAACAAAACTCAGACATGATCAATTGGTCACATGATACAAATTTATTGACTTTGTCCATTGATAATTTGTTATAGGCTTCCTATCAAATAAAGTAGGTTCCATCTTAATCCATGATGTAAATATTACAGTTTTATAATAATAAAAATCAAAATTTGTACATTACATAACAATAATAAATGATATGGAATATAAACCTTTCATTTATGATACAAAGTTGCGATATTTAAGAAGAATAACCTACTACAGTAAGCATATGCCCCTCAAAAAACACCTCTCACAAAAATTTGGTTATTTTGCATTTTTTTCTATATTTATGTTGACAAGAAAACTGATTATTTAAATTTTATTATATCTTGCAGTTTGATTTCATTTTTGATATTCAATCCATGAATTAGGGACTTTGATTCACAATTTACATTTCGATTTTCAATTATGGGATATATCACGTACATACTTGATCGTCAGGTTCATGAATAAGTATCACATTTGTTGTGTTGTGTGTGTATGATGTCTTAATTGGTCAATTAAAGTTAAGGAAGTAAGGAATATAAATGCAGAAAATATTACATATATTACCCAAGATTTTTTTTTTTTTTTTTGTCAGTTCTACTCTATACCTACTCTACACTCACTCTCAGACTTTTGCTCTGCCCCTTCCATGTTAGAAGGGTGGCCACTGTGATGAATCCCAGTGGTTTATATTACCCAAGATTGGGAGCTTCCTTTGAAGCTCTTTCTAAATCCAAATCTAAACCTAAATCAAAATCAAAATCAGGTCGATATTACGTCTTAAACTCCCTGAACCATGGAAGAGTAGAGGTGATCGATCCGCGAACGTTGCGTCAACACAACGATCCACCACCTGGCTCCACTGGTAAAAGACTCTTTCTCTCTCAGTATGATTTTTTTCTAGTCTCAATCCCTAGTGATATTGTGTATAACTCAGCGTTCATTTTGGAACGGAATGTGATCGGGCATATTGCTACCTTTGAAAATTTGATATAAACTAGACTTTGCCCACCTTATCTTTCTTCTCTTCAACTAGACTTAGGATCATGTCTCTTTTCTCTTTTTATTTTGTTCAATCGAGTCCATATAAATCACTCAATTTATGATAAATGATTTTTCAATTGAGACCTTCTGGGTATTTGGTGCTCGTGTTGTCATTACAGGGAAAGGAAAAAGGTAGAAATCAAAAGAAATAGCAAAGAAGCAAGCTCAAGTGAGTGATGACGATGTGATGGGCTTTTCACTTGGAATCTTGATTTTTATTTCCCTTGTCAAGTGATATTCTACTTTATAAATAAAAACTATCTTGTTGGTTTATAAACATCATCCTTACACCAATGTTCCCTTTTAATTTTTGAAGATATTCTTCAGCTACGGTTATGGTTCTTAGTATGATCTCAAACTGTTTTGTCGGGGTTCTATTGCGTATCTCTGATATTAAACAACGACAAAATATTCCTTTCTACTTGGAAAAAAAAAAAAAAAAAAAGATACACGTCACTTTAAAATAACTTAAAATATATGGGTCCTTTTGACATTTTAAGTTCCAACGGGAAGCAGCGGATGTCTTCCCCCACGCCCCCCCCAAAAAAAAAAAAAAAAAAAGAACGGAAGGGAAGAACGAGAACTTCAAGAATGCTGTGGTCTTTTCCACGGCAAAAATAGGGATTTTGTACCCTGCTTGCTGCTCTGAAACTGCAGTCAAAAGGGTCTTTGTCACTCGTCCAATGTGGAAAGGGTCCTACTTTGCCATACGGTTACTCTTTTGTTTTAGCTACGTCAGCTTCAGCTTTTCTAGTGACGTCATCCTCTTTTTCCTTTCCACTGATGATTAATGAGACACTTATCTGAGTTAAAAGATCAAATAAATTATTTTTTAACATCTGCATGGACTTTGGTTATGAACAATCCTTTTGTGTGGGATTAGCTTAGAATGGATCCTCAGAATGTAAAAATGTGCTTCAAGTAATTGTTTAGACATTTTCATTGGACAGGGTTTCTTTTCGATCTCATACTTTGGCCAGACTCTCAGATAAGACTCTTTGGACGCAATTATGCGAAAAATGGTATCCCATTTGGACTGTTGAGCATGATGAGGCTTATAGATTGTCTTGCCACCTTAGAAAATCTTCAAGTACCCCTTACATATTCATCTTTACTCTTCATATAGGGGCTCTTCTTTAACCCTCCCAATTTTGAGTAATGTAACAGCAACTCTCTCGGTTTCAGTCAAACTATCGTTTAGTCTGGTGAAGGTTACATTTGGTCATCCCACATGTGTGTGTGTGTGTGTGTGTGAGAGAGAGAGAGAGAGAGAGAGAGAGAGAGAGAGAGAGAGAGAGAGAGAGAGAGAGAGAGAGAGAGAGAGAGGTTACCGGAGTAGACCAATTGTAAATTGTTTCATGAAATGGCACTCGAGATTGAAGCTTAAAAGCAATAATTAAGCATAGGAATTATTGACTGATATTACAGGGATGGGGGTGCAACCAGCATGGAGTCAGATGCTAAGGCATATTTTACAATATACTGGGACAGAACAAACAGACCTTGATAAATGGATTAACATTGGTCTTTTGCTTTGGTAATTAAAGATATCCCAAGGGAACAAGATCAGATTTAGATCAGCTCATGGATCTCATAGAGTGAAGGCATAGCAAAAAGTCGAGCATAGTTCTCCCTGATAATATATAGACAAAACAATCAGCGTATGCCTAATAAAATGCTTTTCTCTTCATTGGTGAACGAAGTGCTTTAAGTCTGACTTCGAATTCAGCACATGCCAAACGGCTCAAGCCGTGGATTCATTAAAAAGGTCAATGTGTCTTGGAAGCTTATGCAATGTTCTGTATTTAGCTGGATTATTGGGATAGGAAGCGAGTGCTCCTATTTGCATATTGTTCATCAAGCACATTGCACTCATATTAGTAAGAGATTTGACTTATGTTATTCACCTCTTTTCCAGCTAAGCTTATTGGATTGACATCATTACACTTTCATAAAACAATGAAGTTTACAAATAAAGGTCTACGGCCAACAGTGTGCAAAAGACCGGCCCTGAAACAGGAACCATCCTATGACCTACAAGTCGAACACAAATTCCAGTCCTTCAAACTTTACCTCTGCAACTCCACAAGGCCAACCAGGAGAACTGACCGCTCCGTCCACAGGGGACCTGAAAATGTAATCTCACAACGGGGTGAAATATTGTCTCAGCAAGTTCACCCCCCTAAACCCCCATTAGAAAGGAAATACGCCCAAGAGTGGCCTAGCCATAACACACAGAGAACTTACCTCACCTCAGTTCCTCCCTGCAAGTTAGCACAATTCAAATCACTCAATCATGTGTAGTAATACGAACTTAAACAAGCAGAACGCAATAACTTTTAGATAACAAACAACTATAGGGGTCCTAATTATAAGACCAAATCAATGTGACATGTCCCATACCATGCCACACAATTTCATCACATAATCCGACACATCAACAACACTCAGCATGCATTTCAATTGTTATACATTGCCACACATGGCATAGCCTACTCGTAGTTCAGCTATCTATTGGCACATGGCCAGGCATCGTCTACCCATCTTGGAGCACAGCTTCGTCAGTACGTCGACGACATTCCCGAAGGAGCATGGGCCCAAAATCGATTGCAACCCGCATCCGTTGTAAGGGGCATCCCATATAAGGGCAAATCCAGCTCAACAACCCAAGACCACTTCCTTTTAATTATCATACAACAATTCATCATCGGCCCAAGCCACTTTGTATTTCACTCCAAAATTCCAATTAAAATAGTGGTCTCGGCCATTTTTCTTCATATTAAAAATAGTCCAGAAATTAAACACGTGTGTGGGGGCATGTTAATTTTGATCCGGAAAACCAATATCTCACTTTTTCAAACCCCACTATTTAATATAATATTGAAAATCCAATTTTTGCATTAAAACCCGACACTTGGGTTTTTATGAATAAAATCCCTATTTATCACAATCAACACTCAATTCATCACATCCATTCACCAAATTCAAATTCTAAATACACAAAGCAATGATCGGCACAAAATTCGAGCAATTGAGGTCGAAATAATTTTTCAGTTTTTTTATATATAAATAATAATATTTTAATCATTTCGTAATATAATATATTATTAAAAATTCCAGAATTTCAAAACATTTAAATAAGTCAAAAATAAAACCCTATTATGTCCCATCAAGGTTTATTATTAAATAAACTCTCTTAGCCTTAATTAAACATGCTTTAAATTAAACAAACCTCTTAATCTAAATCACAATTAAATAAGCTGAACTAACCACCTAAGCTTACTTAAATTAGACTAAGCACACTTAAGGCATCATTAACCCTCTAATCAAGATTTAGTGAGTTAAACTCACCCAAATGACGAGCCGAGCGGTTCCACGTGACGAGGACGCAACGGGAATCGACTTTCCTCAACGCGGGCCGGGCTTTTGGGACCGGAAAGACGGCCAAAACGGGCCAAAACCGGGCCGGAATACCCAAATTTCCAGCCACGGTTTTGGGGCTGAGAAGGGCGACAATGGTGACGGCTAGAGGCAGTAGAGGCAGAGGAGAGGGGCGACGGCACGGCTGGGCTCGACGACAATGGCGAAGGAGGCTCCAGCGACAACTGGCAGCTCGGGACAACGACGAGGGCTGTTGGAGCGTAGACAAAGCAGGAACAGGAGGGCAAAGCAGCTCGCGCACAAGACGGTGTGCGCGCGAGCAGATGGCGGCAGCGACGGGCTCCGGCGACGGGCAAGCTAGCGGCCGTGGCCTGAAATCTTGTACATTAAATTCTTCAATTCCATTCGATTCTGTTCCAATTATGTCCAATTAAAGTCCATAAATTAATCCAATAATCCTAATGAGATTTGTGACACCACAAGATTTCCAATTTCTGAATTCAATCTCAATTTTCACGATTAATTTCAATCTGGTGCGATTCCAACACGTCCTAACCTACCGGGTAGCTTTCAGGGAAATTTTCTTGCATCCGACCTGAGGGTGATCAGTCCCCAAGTCTGACGCGTTAAAGTCCCTTAATTGTTTCGCCCAATAGACTAGTTCCCTCATGAGTGGTCAACTCAAAGAGACAAACTATATATACAGATGAAATGCCCAACTCAATCGACTGAAAATATAATTAGAAAAATCGGTATGTCACAAAGCCTATGTAGACAAGCATTCTACATAAATCTAGAATCTTGTACTCAATGGGTGGAGCACCTTATAAATAGGAAAGAGGGGGAAGTATAGTAGAACAACTAAGGTAAGCAAGCTCCTCCCCTTCCCTTTCCTTTTGTACTATAATACCTAATAAAGAAGTTTCTTTTGTTCCCTTGTACTTCTTTGCTACCACTCTCTATTATCACTTTGCCCAAATATTCTTGCCCATTTTGTTCTTAGTTCTTTTGCTCTCTTGAAAGTTCACACACAAAACACACTTGCACACACATCAAACACACGCTTCCACAAATACCAACACTAACAAACACACATCTTTCTTTCTCACCCTTTTATTCCCCCGCTCTTTTCCCCCAACTTGGGAAGTTCGGAGCAGGGAGGACTAAAGTGTAAGATAGCCACAAAGTGATGGGTTGTTGAAAGTGGGAATTCATGTCTGTCCCCGCATACAAAACACGGTCGTACCAAAACAAACCCCGCCGAGAGGAACTTCTAGTTATCTGTTTGTGTGTTATGGATGCATACGACTTGTGACAACGAATGCTTTCTCTTCTTTCCCTTTTCATAGAAGAGGTCTGCGAAGAATTACACAATTAATAAAACGATTCTATCTGTTATTGTTTGGCTCAATGCTAGGGAGGCCATTCACATGGGTCGGCTGCAGAATTGCGCGACGAATCCAACGCTTTTTGCCATTGCCGGTGGTTGTGCGAGCCCGGCGACTTTTGCCCCGAGTGCTGTGCCATTTGATGGCTAGAAATTGCCCTAGTGGCCCTTTACCCAGCTCTTCTTCATCAAAAAAATCAAAAAATGTCTTCTGTGCAGTGGCTGCTCATCCTCATCGTTTCCGCGCTGTGGGTGAACGTCTGCGGCTCTGGAGCCGTCGTCGACGTCGGCACAGCTGCTTATTACAGCTCTCCATACACTCGTAAGTCTTTGACCCAAAAGAAAAGAAAAAAAGGAGGATCAGAAAGAGAGGAGCTTTCTAAATCACGGTTTTTCTTGCTGTTGGTTTTTAGCGACGGAATGCTGTGGAGGTGACCCATCCCAGCTTCCTCTGAGCAACCTGTTCATGGCGGCGGGCCGCGTTCTATGAGATAATGGGGTGGCATGGGGCCGGGTGCACACAGAGCGGTGCGTCAGCGCTTCGCAGTCCCTCCGTCCCTTCGAACTGCGCAAACGATCTCCCAATCCGGATCAGGATCCTTGACAACGCCCTCTCATCGACGTCCGCTGCGGTGGCGGTGTACAAGCACAAGAAGTCCGTGGCCAGCGCTGGATGGGTCCTGTCCGCGGAGGCGTTTAAAGCAATTGCTAAGCCTTTCGCGAATTCAATCGACATCGAATTTGAAGAGTAAGAAACAATTCTTCTGCTCCATTTTTCTTCCCGCTCAGACGCCTTATTCAAATTGAGTGGCGCTGTGTAACAGCTCGATTGGTGTGAGCGGAGGTGAGAGAGAAGGGGGTGTTGGAGGAGACGGTGCTCCTGTGGCTTTTGAGGGTTTGCGTTTGGTTTGGTTGAGTGCACAAAAATCTGACGCGGCTTTTTTTAATATCGTCCTTTGGATACGCAACGTGCAAGGTCTGTCCTCGGAGAAATCAACGGGGATGATAATGATTTCAATAAATTCTGGAGATGGATAGGCAATAATGGTTTTAATTATATAGGCGACAAATCAACTGTCTTTAATGGAGAAGAGACCGGTTAAAAACATGCTCACAACGGCTTTGACAGATTGGTTGTAGTTGAAGACTCTTCTTTTTTCCTTTTCTTTTTTGTACTCTAGATGGAGAAGAAGAAACCCGACACAACGAATGCACGCGGTTGGATGGTGTACCCTCTCTACGAAAAGAGATGACGATTTCACTATAGAAATTGCAATTATTTAATCACACTCCCTCGTAAGTGTGATCCGACGTGGATACATCGAATAATGCCCACGCTGATGAAATTCAGGAATAGATGATAGCTAAAGAAAGAGATGAAGAGATCAAGATGAATAAACCTCTGACTGATTGTATTTTCGCATTTTCTTTCTGTACATCAGTTACTCCTTTTTAGTAGGAGTCAATACAAAAGCTTTTCTGTTGTGAAAGTGAAAAACTAACTAACTGACTAAACTAACACTAACCGCTATGTATTTCGAAACGAGGGAAGAAGAGGCGAGTTACAATGAAAGCCGAGAAGCATAATGATTCGAGACTAGGCTAAACTTCATTACAACAAAGACGATCAGTACAATAAGCTACAAATCTCTTCGTTGTTCTTCTTCCTTTGTTTGCTTTAGTATAGTGAGTCATCATTTAGATCATCACCAGTAGCCTTTTGCTCTTGCTGCTCTTGCTGTTGTTCCTGCTGCATATAAGTCTTCTTAACAGCCCCCCTCAAATTAGGAATGGGTGAAAAACCAATTCCTAATTTGCTTCGTAGTTGATAGTGTATAATTCGAGAGAGAGGCTTTGTGAATATATCAGCAAGCTGATATTTTCTAGGAACATACTGCACTTGAAGTGATCCTGAGGTGATCTTTTCCCGAACAAAATGAAAGTCGATCTCAATATGCTTGGTCCGGGCATGTAAAATAGGATTTATAGTAAGTGAAATAGCTGCTTTATTGTCACAAAAAAGCTTCATTGGTTGAGATAAAGGACAGCCTATATCTCTAAGAACAAAACTGATCCAGGTCAGTTCAGCCGCTGTGGAAGCAAGTGCACGGTACTCTGCTTTTGTAGATGATCGACTAACTGTGGATTGCTTCTTAGCTGTCCAGGATATAAGGTGGGAACCCAGGTATGTACAAAAACCTGTTGTAGACCTCCTTGTCTCAGTGCAGCCAGCCCAATCTGCATCTGAAAATGCATAAAGATGAAGAGCACTTCGAGCATGTATACTGATACCATAGTTTATGGTTCCTTTGATATACCTCAGCACCCTTTTTAGTTTGATAAAATCTGCAGCTGTGGGTTTCTGTAGCTTTTGGCATAGCTGATTTGTAGCATATGCTATATCAGGTCTTGTTAAAGTTAGATACTGAAGACCTCCTACCAAACTTCGATACTCAATAGGATCGAAAGAAGAACAAAGATCGGTAACTAGAGTAGATGATTTCGTGGCGGGGTGTGGTGATGGGTTTACACTCGAGCATTTGTGATCGAGTGAGAAGATCGATGGCGTATTTAGTTTGGCATAAGAACATATGGTCTTGTGTTTGTTTGGCTTCTATGCCAAGAAAGTAGTGTAATGAACCAAGATCTTTCATGGAAAACTGAAGTTTTAAAGAGTTGATAAGACTGGACAGTAAATTAGATGAACTGCCAGTTAGGATTATGTCATCGACATACAACAACAGAAGAATGGTATCTTTATGAGCATGAAAGATGAACAATGAGGGATCAGTTGAGCTACAGAAAAACCCATATTCAAGTAAAAAATTGCTGAATTTATCAAACCATGCTCTAGGGGCCTGTCTCAGTCCATAGAGAGACTTTTTAAGAAGACAAACATGCTGTGACTTCTGTGGATCTTTAAATCCAGGAGGTTGCTCCATGTAAACTACCTCATTCAATGTGCCATGTAAGAATGCATTCTTAACATCTAATTGATGCATTTGCCAATGTTTTGTCACAGCTAAGGACAGAACTATACGAATTGTTGCATGTCGAATAACAGGACTGAAGGTTTCTGTGTAGTCAATACCTTCCTCCTGGTGAAAGCCTTTGGCAACCAAACGAGCTTTGAGTCTTTCTAGGTTACCATCTGCAGTGAGTTTTGTTTTAAAAACCCACTTACATCCAATGACATTCATGTTTCCCGTTCGGGAATCAATTCCTGTGTTTTATTTTGATGCAAAGCATCCATCTCCTCTTGCATTGCTTTATACCAGCCTTCATGAGCCAAGGCTGATTTGACTGTCTTGGGTTCAGTAGGAACCTTATACATAGTCAGACATGCATACCGAGGATTCCTTTTTATAATGCCAGACTTAGATCTGGTCTGCATAGAATGAGTAGGTACTGAGCAGATAGATGTTGTACCTTGATGATGTGGCTGATCATTCGAACTTTGTACTTCTGCTCCTGGTTCACTTGATGTCTCAATAATGGAAGAAGAGAGTTCTTCTTGTTGTGAATTATGCAAGATGTTGGTAGAATCCCGCTCCGAGAAGATTCATCTATTGAAGTCAATAGGTCTTGTTCGCAATTGCAAAACCGTTTGTGCTTTGCCTCTTTTATTATAGGCTGTTGGTTATAACCCGTATGATGATCATCTCGAGATAGAAGAGGTTAAGAATTTCTCTCCCCGCAATCCACAGCTTATACAGATGTGTATGTGAGGGATAAACTGCTTTGCCAGCCTTCGAGAGAAAGGAAAATATTGTTCATCAAAGATCACATGTCTAGTAATATAACATGTCCAGTAATTGGGACTAAACATCTGTACCCCTTATAGTGTTCAATGTATCCTATAAAGACACAAGTTAATGATTTTGGATCAAACTTGTTCTGTGAATATGGTCAAAGATGAGGATAACAGCACACCCGAAGGTTCTAAGATGATCATATGTTGGATTCTTCTTGTACAAATTTGCCGAAAGGAGACTCCATCCGTAACCTTTTAGTAGGAAGAATGTTAATGATGTAATTGGCGCTTACAAATGCATCTACCCAAAATTTCAATGGTATTTTTGCATGATATAGCATAGCTAATCCCAGCTCTACTACATGTCTCGTGTTTCCTTTCAGCTAACCCATTCGCGCTCCCGTGTATATGGGCAAGAAATATGCTGTTGTATACCACAGTTCAGCAGGTGAGTTTTGAACTTTTGACTAACAAATTCTCCACCACCATCACACTGAAATGTCTTGATTTTGTTGTTGAATTGATTTTCTACAAGCTTCTGAAACATAACAAAGATGCTGAAGAAATCTGATTTCAATTTCAGTGGATATATCCAGCTGAACCGAGAGTAATTGTCAACAAATATGACATAGTATCTGAAATTTTGGAATGATTTCACTGGAGATGGTCCCCAGATATCACAGTGAATCTGTTCTAGAGGTTTTGTAGCTATAGAGTTTGACAGAGAAAAAGGTAAAGCAACACTCTTTGCTATTTGACAACTTGTACAGACATACTGTGGCCTGTATTTTGTCTTTGCCTTATACTGAATCAGCTTCTGGTTCTTCAAGTACTTGAGAACTGCTTGGTTTGTGTGGGCTAGTCGTAGGTGCCATATACTTTCTATGGCAGCCTTCTGTCTTTGAGTAAAGTAGATTTCTGCAACATGAGAATCTACTTTATACAACCCTTTATCCTTCCTTCCTATCCTCAAGATTGCATTGCTGATGTTGTCCTTGAGATACACACAAAGCTTTTGTCAAAAACAAATGAACAAGGATAATCATCGCTTAGCTTTGAAACCGAGAGAAGATTTTTCTTGATCTTAGGAACAACCAGCACATCTTTTAAAGGTAACTCATCAAATGCAGTACTCAACATTGAATTACCAATGTATTTGACAAGTAAGCAAGTACCATTTCCTATCATGACTGTGTCTGAAATGTGGTTTTTAGAAAGGTTATGAAGCATACCAGCATTAGAGGTGATATGAGCTGTTGCTCCAGTGTCAAGGTACCATCCCTGATCATTTGAATCTTCAATATGCAGAGCTGCAAGTGCTGTTGGTATCTCTTCAGCCTGATAGGAATGATCAAATCGATACCAGCAGTGTAAGGCATCATGACCAGGTCTTTTACAAATTTGACACTCCAATCGAGAGCCTACTGAAGCTTTGTCTGACTGAACCTGTCTATGAGACATAGTATTTGATGCAAGAAAAGACTTAACTTCTGAGTATCTCTGTGCTGATGCATTGTATGGTCTAAATCCTTGAACAGGATTCAAGCCAGAGTAAGCATTATGTTGTCTGATGTGTTGCTGTTGTTCCTGCTCATAGCTAGTATTGTTGTTTCTATAATTCATATCTCTCATTGAATATCCAGAGGTTCTGTATCTTGTGTCGTATCCTCTTCCTCTTCCATAGTATCTATTTCCACGATTGACTGGTCTTGGTCCTCTCAGCCAACATCTTGCTGTATGTAATTTCTATCGCCCCCGCCTTATGATCGTTGTCGCTTTTCTTTTGACTATAGTATGCTAAGTTATGACTGAACTGATTTGAGGAATAGCTTTGCAACCTTGTTTCAAACCTCTCCAAATGTGAAATTACTTCCTCATATTCTGGTTGGGGCTTTAAGCAATAAATTGTGGTTTTAAAACTTTCATATTCTGGTCCCAACCCCTCTAGTATTCCAAACAGCCTTGTGATTTCATCAACTCGGTTTCCCTATAGCATTCGCTTGGTCGCATATAGACTTATGCTCCCTGAGGTATGCTGATAAGGTTTGTTCTCTTTTCTGACAAGCCTGCAATCTTCCTCTTAGCTCAAACTCTTTTGCTACTGATTTCTGAGTGAACCGATTTAGCAAAGTTTGCCAAACTTCATGAGCTGTATCTAAACCAATTATAAGACTGAGTATGTTCTCGACACAGCACCACTAATCCAAGATGAAATCAGCTGATCTGTTTTTATCCAAATTATATTCGGATTAGGAACTTCATTAGTTTGATTTCCTTCTTCGATTTGCAAGACTCTCACAGAGGTTGGATTTCTCCATTCACAAACCCAAACAGATCTTGACTCCTTAAAATCTATGGAATTGAGCTTGCCATAGAAGAAAATTGTCCTCGCTAGTTTGATTGTTACAAAGTTTGAGATATTGATATGAATCGGGAAAGGATATCTAGAACTTCTTGTTACCATCTTACTAATATGATCAAATCTCAATCAACTCTAGCTGTAGTATCAGATCTTACACATGCAGTCTATCAAATCTTGCAGTGTTTCGGCACAGATCTGCTACCGAGAGGAAACAAGAATCACTTACTCATGTGATTGCGGATGCAGATCTAGAACATAAACGCTTCAGATAGAAGCTTCAACCTTCAATCAAAGATATGTATTCACTCATTCTTGTGCAGCACGAATGATGAATCCTCCAGGATAAAAGCTCTGATACCATGATGAAATTCAGGAATAGATGATAGCTAAAGAAAGAGATGAAGAGATCAAGATGAATAAACCTCTCGGCGATTGTATTTTCACATTTTCTTTCGTACATCGCTTACTCCTTTTTATAGTAGGAGTCAATACAAAAGCTTTTCTCAGTGAAGTGAAAAACTAACTAACCGACTAAACTAACACTAACTCGCTATGTATTTCGAAAAACGGGGAAGAAGAGGCGAGTTACAATGAAAGCTAAGAAGCGAAATGATTCGAGACTAGGCTAAACTTCATTACAACAAAAGATCGTACGAAGCTACAAATCTCTTCGTTGTTCTTCTTCCTTTGTTTGCTTTAGTATAGTGAGTCATCATTTAGATCATCACCAGTAGCCTTTTGCTCTTACTACTCTTGCTGTTGTTCCTGCTGCATATAAGTCTTCTTAACACACGCTACAGTAAAGAACCAGAAAAATCTCTCGCAAGACGAAAGAAGGCGTCCGGCTTATTGAGCCGGGCTGACTCTTTGCAAAATGCTCCGCCGAAGAAAATCTGGGATCGGACTCGAGAGCTCAGAATCGGGTTACGTCGACGAACAATAGCAAAAGCCACGTATCCAAACGGCGGATCTTCCGGCTCCACAAGCTGGTCTCTCGCCTCGGCTCGTCGCCGTCGTCATCGTCCTCGTCGTCGTCACTTCCACGAATCATCATCGAAGCGCAAGAAGAAGAACAAGGCACCCCACCTTCGACGCTTGAGATTAGCCATTGAAGCCTCCTCAGAATCCTCAAGCTCCTCCCGCTCGCTCGACCTGATCCGTGCTTTTCCAGCCAGCCATGTTCGATGCTGGCGACACCTTCACCGCCTGATCTTCAGCTCGATTCCCCTGCAGCTCCCGGAGAGAAGATGGCGAACAAGTTCCTCTGCAACTTCCCGTTCCTCCTCCTCGCCACGGTGGTGGCGTTCATCTACATCCATTTTGAGTTTGGAACAAAATGCTCATGACCGATCGACGTGCATAGGTGCTCGCCGCTGCTTTTGTTGAGCCTAAATTGTCAGGACTCATGAGCTATGCCGGGAGGAATGTGTGTTTGCTTCTTTCTGGGCAAGAAATCATTCTGAAGGGGTTTTGTGTGGTTCTGTAGGTTTGTGTTGTTCACTTCTTTCTTGAATGCCATTTCGCGTGTAGAAGAGAATTTAGAAGCCAAGACTGACGTGAATAAATAGAAAAAAGAAGTTGTTTCCTCGGCTAAACTTTCAGTTTGCTAATGTTGATGGACTGAAAAGTACGGGCAAATTCAAATGCAGCTTCATCTTAGCTCATGTATTTTGACACCACATATGAACCAGAGATTTTGTTCCTTTTTTGGTGTGCTTGCATCTGTCGCTGAACTAAAAGTAATTACAAAATCATGCGAGATAGAAGGACTAAGGCCTCTTTCCTAACATGTGAAAGGAGTGTTTGATGTAGGACAACTGAGAAGAGGATCTTAGTACTACATTGTCTACTCCTCGTAAAGATGTAGAAAATTATAGTGGTTGCTTGTTGTCTCTTAATTGCAGAAGGTCGTCGGCTTTAAATAGATGCTTCGGCAATGTACATATCTACGGAGCAGGCATGTTTGCTTTCGTGATCAATTCTTCTCGCATTGTTATATGTGTGCAACGTTTGTCCTTGCTTCATTTGTTTGTCCACCAAAATTATTCGTTTTTCCTCTTTTGACTTTTATCTTTTTGTTTTTCTTTTTCCTCTCTCCCTCAGATGCGTCTTTTCACGACAAGATAGGAACATGCTGATCGACTTGCTGCTGGTGGAAGTTCATCCTGTCACCTCATGCTGGAATTTCCTCCTCGATCGATGACCATTTAACCTTTGTCATATGGGCTGGTAAAAGATTATTAAAATATCATTTAAAAATGTCGCGTCAATTCAATCAAAATTAGTTGAATAGAATAAATTAACACAAATAAAAAAATTTAGGACTAAATTGACACAATTATATAACTACATCAATTGTCAAAAGACTCATACATGATTTACTTTGCATTTAATTTTTTTCTTTTCTTATTCCTATTCTAATTAGAATCAAATGCTACAATAAAGAGCTTTCACTTCTTTCTCTGCTTATGCAACTTGCAAAGTTGCTCATACATCATGTGTCATGTTGCCGTTTTTTCTATGCTTAGATCGATTATTCTTTGTTAAATGTGTTTTCAATTATGCAGATGGACTTTACCAAAAAAAAAGAAGAAAAATTATGCAGATGGCGATATTGGGAGGCCTCCTCATGACATAACCTGCCAAGCTAACTAGTATTATGAGAGTTTACCCGATGCATGGCACGGGGCAAAGTACATTCAGCTCATATAAGGATTAGGAATATTTTGCACTTGGGAGCATCATGATCACAACATGATTGAACACCCATGAAATTAATAAAGCATGGGACACAGGATTTGGCGCATTATACCAGTCCTATGAACCACTGATGAATCTTGAACACCTCACTAACCTCAATTTATAAAAAAAATCGTTGGCATTGGTTTGGAAATGTCAATGTCATACAGGATTTAGTATAACATGACCTGGCATGAACATGCCCCAAGAAAGAGTGGCATCAAATGATATCTGAGTTGATACATATTGAAATGTAGTAGAGACGTGCTAAAACGGGTCATTGAAAAAGCAAATTGTTAAGTACTCACCATGTACAAGGTATTTATCCTCGAAGATCACAAGCTTTGCGGTGGCTATAGAACTAGTGTAAAAGCAGATGGACACAACAAAAACTACATTATCTTTGAAAAGGTGATGACGCCCCTCTTGCCCTTTTTTACACGAGAAAGTGAGAGATCGGCCGCATGACATGATATCAATACAAGCAGAAGTATCTATAAAGGTTTTTCCAAATCCTTCTCGGTGAATTATATTAATCTGGCTTCAAGCGCTCTAATTGTATCAACGACACTAGTTCACGATTCTAATTTTGTTGCTTGTGTTCTCCAGAAGATCAGTTGTAATCATTTTAGGGAGAATTCTCTTCAGTCTCTTCTTTATTAGTGAAATCGATCCTCTATCAAAAGCGGTCAAGGGAAATTTCATCATCTGACGTAAGGAAGTTATTCTCTATCATTAGCTATGAGTAGAACAAGAATCGAACCATGCATGGGAAAAGGAATTCACAAGCCTTCTAGCCTCTCATTCATACGACTTTTGTTAATTAATATATATTTCATATCACGGTAGCTTTAAATCCAGTATAAATTCGGTAGCTTCAGGCTAATTACCCTCAAAGTCCTTCCTCGTAGAAGCGGTTCCTTACTAAAATTTTTCTTGCTGCTCCTCCATCTGCTAACGATGCGATATCGTGTTATAGATCTATGAGCTGATATGATTTCTATTGGGTGAGGAAAAGGTAATCTGCATCCTGAGGTTTGGATCATCGATTGGGTAGAAAACCATTCTTGTTCATCGACGAAATAAGAAAAACGCTGTATAGCCCGTAAATTTTTTTTTTTTTTTTTTTTTTTTAAAAGAAGTCTTCTGTGCAGCTGCTGCTGCTCCTCCTCTTCGCTCCCATGATGTGGCTGACCGTCTCCGGGGCTGTCGTCGACTCGGCAAAGCTACTTATTACAGCTCTTCGTACACACGTAAGTCATTGACCCAAAAGGAAAAAGGAAAAAAAAAGAGAGAGAGAGAGAGAAGGATTAGCTTGCTAAATCACGTTTTTCTTGCTGTTGGTTTTAGCAACGGAATGCTATGGAGGTGACCCATCCCAGCTTCCTCTGAGCAACCTGTTTGTGGCGGCGGGCAGCGAGCTATGGGGTAATGGGGCGGCCTGCGGCCGGGTGTACACGGTGCGGTGCATCAGCTCGTCGCAGTCCGTCCCTTCAAACTGTGCGGATGATCGCCCGATCCAGATCAAGACCATAGACAACGCCCCTCATCAACATCTGCGGCGGCAGCATTCAAGCAGTCTGTGACCGGCGCCGAATTGGTCCTGTCCGAGGACGCGTTTAAGGCAATTGCTAAGCCATTCGTGGATTTGATCGACATCAAATTCCAAGAGTAAAGGACAATTCTGCTGCTTGTTCTTCTTTCCTTTTTGTTCAGACGCCTAATTCAAATTGAATTGCGCTGTGCAACAGCTCGATTGGTGTGGGTGGGGTGAGAGAGAGAGGATTTTGCCAGCATAATAATCTGTGGGCTACTGTGAGAATAACGGTATATCATAAATCACAAATTCTTAAAGGACTGGGCTTCGTAACAATTTATAATTATTTATTTATTTATTTATTTATTTAGAATAGACTGTTACATAATTATTTTTTATTTCTTTTGTAATATCGTCTTTTGGATGCAACATGCGGGGTCTGACTCCGGAGATATGATCGATGACCGGCTCAATTTCGAAGAGATCAACCGGTATGATGATTCGAATTAATTTTGGAGAAAGATCGGTATTGATGGTTTTGATTATGCAGGCGACAAATCGATTGTTTATAGTGTAGCCTGTGGGCCTATGTATCCTATTTACAATAGTTTGAGTGGTTGCTGTCGGAGATTCTTCTCTTTCAATCTTCTCTTTTTCTTTTTGTTCGTACTCGATTATACCAACCGATATCATTATCTACTCAAAACAACTGTACATGAGAAATGTTATTGTTCTCGCCCATGACATAAGACACTGTCTTTGGGTCTCCTATATATGAAGTATCGACACTTTTTAAAAACCTTCATGTTGTACTGAACATTTAAACACATGTCCAATACTCTTCGACACTCAATCAATATGTATCGGAAAATCTGATATCTAATCATTCCTGACACTCTTCGATAGTTGAATCGAAATTCTAACATACAAGTTTCTTATATGTAATTCCGATATCAATCTCAATTTTAAAAAATTTTCAATAAATGATATGTGAAAAAATAAAATATAATAATAAAAATAATAAATGAAGAAAGAAGGAAAACATAATCTTCTCCTTCTTTTCTTACTCTTACTTCCCGTGATATATAATTCACCCCTTAAGTTTTTTTTTCGCCTCTTCCGACATATCTAACATGCAAGTCCATAATGTAGATTACTTGTTTTTTCTCCAAATTTTATAAATTATTAGAATAAAGTTGAATTTAATTATATTAATAAATTGTGAATTAATGTTTTTAATGTAAATTCATTCTAAGCTTTTTTAATTATTTATTTATTTGTGAATTTGAATCAACTTAATTTGATTTAAATAATCATAAAAATGATAATTTATTATGTATACATAAAAATATATATTTTTAATATACAATGTGTCCTGGCGTGTCGTAACTATCTTTTTTTTTTCAAAAACGACGTGTCAGCATATTGTGTTATATCGTGTATCGATATCGATGCTGCTTAGCTCCCTATCTGGCTACAAAGTGATTACCAAATTCACGAGGTTGGGGAGTTTTTTACCTAGAATGGAATTCTAATGTGTATATGGAGGAAAATGTAATGAATACGTAAAGTCACTTTCCCTACCTCATGATGTGAAATGCTTCACCCAAGCAATTGTTTATGGGAACATAGATTGTAAGGGGGGAGCATTGTTCTTGAAAAATAAATTTCAAGGAAGTGCATAGGGTACATAGTATAAGAACCTTTGTCACGTGGACTATTGACAAACGCCAGCCTATAGGACGACATCGGCGAGCCGACAGCTTTCTAGGATTTCCAATGTTGATGTTCGGTCTAAGATTTTTTGCATAGAATACGAAGGGCAGCTTGAAGTATTTTGTAGCTCATCTATTCTGCTTAGGCCACTAAACTTTGAAAACTAGAGGCAAAAGGGCATCACTTTGTCCAATTGGACGAGGACAAGGGGGTTTCTATACGTAGAGAATCAACTACTTTTCAACATAACCTTTGATTGTCACTATAAGTAGAGGACCAACTATTTTTCAACAAAAGGTACTCATATGCCAACTAGTGGTGTCATTGAGTCAGGTTGGGTCGGGTTTTTTTTTTTTTATGCTCGACTCAACTCGAAACCCTACAAGGCACGCTTGACTCGACCTAACCCAAATATCATACAACCCAGAGAGAACGAGTACGTTTAGGTTATGCCAGCACCAATTAGCTGAGCTCAGATATAAGGTTTCGTCCCCATTGTGCACGTGCTGAGAGAGTAGGAGATCAGGCTATGGAAGTGTCAAAAAACCTGCGCCGGCCCGGCCCAGGCTAGCCCAGCTCAACCCAACCCCAACCCTAACAATATAAACATCTAAAAATCCCTACCCAAAAAAGACTAAGGCCTTACCCTAAAATATCCCAATTTTCGAGTTGAGCCAATGTGGGTTTTTATGATGCCTCTAATGCCAACTTAGGAGATTCAAGCACTTGTACTAAATGTTAGAAAGCAAATGTGGTCTGATCTACAGTCTACATTTGGCTTTCATTTTCTTGGGAAAACAAGTCCTTCGGCTGACCAGAAGGTGCAAAAGGCTTTCGTCAGACGCGATCTAAAGGAGCCAAATGATGCAAGAGTCCAATGTTTGCTATTGAAAATGTGGATTTTACAGACTCCAAACGGAAATGAATGGAGAAGAGCGAACCCGACACAGCGAATGCACATCGTACGAAGGCGTGCCTTCTCTACGAAAACAGATTCACAAGACTTTTTCACGAGATCATACATCGAATAAGGCCCATAGTAATGAATCAGGAAAATCTCCCACAAGACTAAGGGAGGAGTCGGGCCTATTGGGCCGGGCTGCCCCCTTGCGAAATGCTCCGCCTCGGAAATTCTCGGGTCGGACTCGAGAGCTCAGAATCGGGCGAAGGATAGCAAAAGCCTCATCTCCAAACAGCCTTCGGCCGGCTCTCCCCCGATCGTCCGGCTCCATAAGCCGGTCTCTCGCCTCGGCTCGGCTTTGTTTGACTCGCCACTCGTCGTCGTCGTCGTCGTCGTCGCTCAAACGAATCATCGAAGCGCAAGAAGAAAAGAACAAGGCGCCCCGCCTTTGACGCTTGAGATTCGCCATTAAAGCCTTTCTCGGAATCCTCAAGCTCCTCTCGCTAGCTCGACCTGATCCGCGATTTCCCAGTTGGCCACGTCCGGTGCCCGCGACGCCTTCGCCGCGTGATCTTCAGCTGCTACGGCGATTCCCCCCGCCGCTTCCGGAGAGACGATGGTGAACAAGTTCCTCTGCTGCGACTTCCGGTTCCTCCTCCTCGCTGCGGCGGCGGCTTACATCTACATCCAGGTGACTCCTTAGTCCCGATTCTCTCGCGGTCTGGAATCTTTGCGGTTTTGAGTGACCGATCGACGTGCATACGTGCTCGCAGCTGCTTTTGTTGAGCCTGAATTGTTGGGACTCATGAGCTATGCTAAGAGGAGCGTGTGTTGCCATTTCAGGTGTAGAATAGAATTCAGAAGCTGAGACTGACTGTGAATAAATGGAAAATAGAAGTTGTTTTCTAAGCTGAACTTTCAGATTGCTGATGCTGATGGACTGAAAGTACGGGCAAATTCAAGCTTATGTACTTTGACACCACATATGAACTGGAGATTTTGTTCCTTTTTCGTGTGCCTGCATCAGTCGCTGAACTAAACTAAACTAATTTGTGGGATAGAAGGATTAAGGCTTCTTGCCTAACATGTGAAAGAAGTGTTTGATGTTGAACAAATGAGAAGAGGTTGTTAGTTCTAGATTGTCTACTCTTAGTAATGATGTATAAGATTATAGTGGTTGTGGGTCGTCTATTAATCGCGGAAGGTCTTGTAACTTTAAAATACCATGGCCATTGCTTTCTGGGCTCTGTTGTGGTGTTACTCTGGAGAATATTGCTTTGATGACGATGGGAATGTCAGATCCAAGTCTAGGTAATTTTCTGGGAAAATTAATAGATGCTTTGATTCAAGAGGTAAAATATCAGTCCATTTACAAGGGTTTAAGTGAAACTCATTTTTCTTTTCACCATTGGTCTGGTTTCCAGTAAAGGACAGGACATATTATGATTGAATACAGGCTTGCATTTCCTTTTGCCTCATTCGTGAATATTGACTGATCAAGGAACCATCAAGAATTATAATACTACTATCACAAGACATTAATATTCTCTAACCACATTTAAACTTTTTTTTTTTTTAAGATTCACCTTCAGCTGCTGCCTTTCTAGCCCTTTAGCTCTCTGGTTTCATGTATAAGCTATTGTTCGATGGTTTTGGAGATGCCCTTATCCTGTGATTATCAAAAACAGATATCCAAAATGGTTCCTGGCTGGGAAAAAGAATTTCTGTTCAACTTTTCTCTTTTCCTGCTTCAGTAAAATCTTTCGGTTCAGTTTCTTTCCCAACTTTATCATTTTTCTTTGGCTTTAAAGAGATGCTTAAGCAATGTCCATACCCATGTAGCAGTCATGTCAGCTTTCCTGATCGATTCTTCTTGCATTAGTATATGTTTCCAATGGTTGCCCTTACTTCATCTGTTTATCCACCAATATTATACGTTTCCTTGTTTGACTTTTATCTTTTTGTTTTTGTTTTTCCTCTCTCCCTCAGATGCGTCTTTTCATGACACAATTGGAATATGCTGATCGACTTGCTGCTGCTGGAAGTCCATCCTAATACATCATGCTGGTCTCACATTCTGGATTGTTGGCCATTTGAACCTCTAGCTTTGTTTTCAAAAGGATACACATTTGGTTATTAAGATATGTATTTAGTAAACTTCTTATTATCATGTGCAGCCAGCATGTAGACTTTCAAGTTAAGTAAATATAATCTTAGGTAACTTTAGATCTGCAACTCTGTCTGCCTATTGAATTTGAAAAGAAA
This sequence comes from Eucalyptus erythrocorys, assembly GCA_014182555.1. Classification (NCBI taxonomy): domain Eukaryota; kingdom Viridiplantae; phylum Streptophyta; class Magnoliopsida; order Myrtales; family Myrtaceae; genus Eucalyptus; species Eucalyptus erythrocorys. Next base: position 28,346,921 of record CM024603.1, on the reverse strand, counting down.
TATTGAGAGTGTGTGGTGGAACCTTTTCCTTGCCGTGTGGGAGGAACCTTTCCGAATTTGTCATATTGAGCATATATTTGACAGTGCTTAGTGCTGAATCTTGCTTTCATCCAACTTCTAGTAAATTTAATATCTTACCTGAAATATCGATTGGGAAGAGTCAATCCGTTTGAGTGAGAATAGGATACCCCATTAAATGACAATAGTAATTCTCATGTATTGTGTTTTTATGGTTAGTCAAGAAGTACTAATGGTGGACCCATTTCATTATTTGGTTGGTTTGGTCTTTGGTGGTCTAATTGTGCTGCTGCCCTTTGGGAGGAGTGGCTTCTGAGAGGATTCCACCTAATTGATGCTAGAAATTCTCATGTATTTTGTTTAATAATTGTGTCAAGAAGTTCTAATGGGGGACCGATTTCATTTTTTTGATCGGTTTGGTCTTTGGAATGTCTTGTTATGTATACATGTTTCATGCTTCCTGCTTCCATCCTTTTGGAAGGATTAGCCTGTTAGTAATGACTTCAAGGGCTTTTATGATGCTATAGTTAATAATAACATGATTGTGAGAGAGAGAGAGAGAGAGAGAGAGAGAGAGAGAGAGAGAGAGAGAGAGAGGCAAGGAGAAGTAAAGGTGGGTTTTTTTTTTTTTTTTTTTGTCTGGCTCCAGACATCAGGAATCTAATGTGTGCTTCCTCCCTCTCATAACCCGCATCTACCAGAAATCATCATAGATTTCTTAGATACATCTTTCACTTTACAGGTTGAAACTGAGACTCGTTGTACAAGTCAAATGTGAAAACTAATTGATCAGATAAGCATGCAACAAAGCCGTATCATGGACCTAGAAGGTGTGATAATGTGATTGTAATCATGTGTTTCCCTCATGCTGTTTCTGGATTCTGCCAATTTGGAGTTTGATCGCAATTGTTGTGATGCAGTGCTTCACTTATAGAAATTCAAAATTTTACTGAATGACTAAAACTGTAGGCGATTACTCTTCTTTCTTGAGCTGTGAAGTTCTACTACTTGACCTCTCTTTGATGTTGGAAGAATCCTGTTTATCAATTTACCTACTCAATCTGCAATAATTTTTTTTTTTTTTTTTGAATGTGCCTTGATCTATTTGCTTCACCCACTTGGTGTGTGAAACTCAGAGGAGATGAAGAATATGGGCAGATGAAGTCTCTTGTTCAAGATCCTGAATGTATGTTAGCTAGTATTTCTGTTCCATGTTTTTATACTTCTTTCCCATTTTTATTCCAACATGCTCATTCTAGTTGTGATCCAGTAGGTATTTTAAGAGTAAATGTAATAAAGGTCCTCTGACTATAAGTCCATTCTACCAGTCTAGTCGTATTTTGATGGGCTTTCTTTAAGAATTATGAAATGTTTGCAATACAACACATTAGTATTCTGACTGGGGAAGATTATTATCAATACACTTATTGATTTATGCTTTAAGAAATTTCTAAATGATTATCACAATCCAATAATCATTTTTGTGGACATCAATTTTCCAGATGATGTGCTTTCGGCTCCATGATGATGTGCAATATTTATCTACGCATAGCTTTCAATTGAATTTACTTCTTTTTTAACTTTCCTTTCTCTATTAAATTGGACATTGAGTATTTCTTATAGATAATAGAGGATTTTATTAATAGAAGAAATGTTCTTGTACATCAAAAAGTTACAAGAACAAATTGAAAGAAAAACAATCAATCAAAAGAAAAAATCACTAAAGTATAAAGAATAGGACTGTAAATTGTTGGTTTTAGTGAGGTGGGCATGTTATCAACACATAAGTTGTAGAATATATTTTATATTGATAAAGATAGGCAGCAGAACCTAAAGCCACCATTGACCAGGACACATTCAATAGAGAGAACTACCCACCATAAAATTTACTGTTCACGCGTGTGAGACAAAGCCCTTTATATCTCATTCTCCCACTAAACCGGTGGGTTTGGGTATAACAATGTGCAGCTTGTAATGTTTGCAAAACATGCTGTGTTTAGATTCTGAATCAGAAAATATTCAGTAAAGGGATTGACTTCTTGGAAATTCTTTTGAGTATATACTGCTAGGTTCCAATTTTACCCTAGCTTTTTTATCCTTACGGCTAGTTTGCCCACTTGTTGCTGCTTCAGTTACTACTTCATATAGTATTCAAGTCTCTAGCTATGCTTTCATTCATAAAGAAGAATAAAGGAGATTTAATTTTCCAGAATCTATCCAGGTAGGTGTTGCCAAAGATCTGCTTATGCAGATGGAACTGAAACAGATTACACCAAATATTCCTTTGCTCCAACTTCTTCTGTCAAATGGTTGGATTGTTAATGCGAGACTACTTGGGGAGATAAAATCAACATTGATGTTCTATTTGAGAGGGGAGGGGAGGGGAGGGGAGGGAAAATGGAAGGTGGTGTTAAAATTTTGGGAAAAATTCAAATTTTCAGTGAGAAGAAATGGAGGGAGCATTTGAAAAGATTCTCAATTTTCTTCACTTTTTTTTTTGTTTGATTCTTGTCCCAGACAAAGCATAAAGGATCGCAGGGGGTGGAAATGTACAAAATTTAGTTCTAACAATGAAAAATAGAAACAAAGACAAGCTAACTGAGCCATCTTAGATGGATGTCCTGCTGACGAAATCGAATGGAGTGATTCCTATTATTTTTCAGTCAATATCCTTAAAGGCATCTTGATGGGCTTTCATTCTGTTAATTGCTTGTGGGTCTATCAGTCTGTTTCATCGCATATCACTTTTATGTTAAAATTACGCACTTAAGCATATGGAATACTAATTTAGCTGGTGGAATGTCTCAAGTGCTACTAAGGTTTCTGTTTTGCTAATCTTGCAGTTAAAGGCCTTCAAAGATGGATGGACAAAATACAGGTTTTGTCCTGACAATAATATGCAATTTATCTTCTCTAATTCACAAGTCCAATTTTGTCATTCTTACTTGCTGATATCTTGTTGATGGATATATCAGGCCCAAATGGCAGCAGTGGTAATCATGGCATGCAACCGCGCTGATTATCTTGAGAGAACCATCAAGTCTATCTTGAAGTATGGCAGATCTGTTCTTTTAAGTCTTTTTTGTTTATGACAACTCAAGACACTTTGTATTGATCAGTTCTCCTATTATTGGATTCTTGTCATTTTCCAGATATCAGAATGCTGTTGCTTCAAAGTTACCCAATTTGTGTATCCCAGGTAGTATACACTGAGTTCCTGTTCTAGCAAGACAAATCTAGCTTTCCTTTATTGTCGTGCTAGCTTTCCCCTGGCCCCCCTCTCCTTTAATGTTCTCATTCCGAGGTATTTGTTTTTGACCACAAAATTATCTCCGTAGGATGGGTCTGATCCATAAGTGAAAAAGATGGCCTGGAGTTATGATCAGTTAACATACATGCAGGTAGCTGCTGAGGTTTTTTAAGGAACAAGTTTCACTCAATTGTTTCTTTATCTGAAAATCATGAAATTGAGAAGAGAGAGCTTTTTGTCATTCGACTATGTCTGGATGAAAGTCGTATTCCTGACCTAGGTTCTTTTGCAGGGATTTTAGTACATACCTCTATATCTAGAAAATAACTGGTGTTCAGTGCAGCATTTGGATTCTAAGCCGGTGCAAAGCGAAAGGCCTCGGGAGTTGATAAAATTGCATGTAAGATCGATTTCTTCTGCCATTTGCTTTAATAGGCTTTTGCCAATCTCATGTGCGTTCACGTCAGGGCATTACAAATGGGCATTGGGTGGATTATTCTACAAATATAACTTCACTCGAGCAATCATACTTGAAGGTGAAAATATATATATATATATATATATATATATATATATATATATATATATATGTCTTTATTTGCTGGGTTGCTTTCACTACATCTAAAATGAAGTGCCTATTCACAATCTTCTTTACATGAACACAGATGACAAGGAGATTGTGCCGGATTTTTTCCGAGGCTGCAGCAGCTGCTCTCATGGAAAAGGATTAAGTATGAATTCTGGGAATGTCTAAACTATAATCAGATATTTGAATTAAAAATATAATAATAAGCGTTAGAGAATGCCTAGAATTTAAATAAATAAATAAATAAATAAATTGGGCTTAGGCTCGAATTGTGAGTTCTGTGGAGGAAAAAACACATTATGAATTTTACATTATGAATTTTACTGCCACTTTCCATGTCAAAACTATGGCAAAAGTCGTGTCATTTTTTTTTTTTTTTTTTTTGGATAAAAGTCGTGCCGTTGAATCGCACGGAATTGCACGGGCGGCCGTCATTCTCATTCCTTTCTAGACTCTGGACCGGCCGTCATTCCTTCTCGGTCGGGTCAAAACATTGGGCCGTCTTCTCGGCGCCACACGCGTCTCCCCTGTGAAGTCGATGCCCGCCCCACGTAGGGAATATACGGAATTTTCTTGACGGCGCTGTCGTCTGTCGTCACAACCCATCCGTCACATGCTATGCCGTCGACAGGACGCGATTAGCGAAAATGGTAATCTTGTTCATCAAGAAACGGGGAAAAATGCTATAAAAGGGTAGGAAAAAGGTAAATTCTTCTGCCTGGAGAAAAGGGAAAAGCCCTAGAGGATATTAAAAGAAATGTCTTCTTTGCAGCAGCAGCAGCTCTTCCTCAGCAGCTTCCTCCTCGCCGCCGTGATCTTGGCGATCATCCTTCGGGGCCACCGGCGACGTCGGCACGGCGGCTTATTACAACTCTCCATACACACGTAAGTCCTCGACCTCCCCCCACCCAAAAAAAAAAAAAAAAAAAAAAAAAAAGAAGAAGAAGAAGGTAGGATTAGAAAAGACAGGAACTTGCTAAATCCTCCTTTTTTTTTTTATTCTTGCTGTTGGTTTAGCGACGGAATGTTATGGAGATGACCCGTCCCAGCTTCCTGCGGGCAATTTTTTTGGCGCGGCCGGGGACGAGCTGTGGGATGATGGGGTGGCCTGCGGCCGGGTCTACTCGGTGCGGTGCGTCGCGTCACCTTCGGTCCCTTCCAACTGCGTGAGCGATCCTTCAGGTCAAGATCATCGACAATGCCGGCTCGGCAGATTCCTCAGCGGCGGCGTACAAGCAGTCCGTCGCCGGCGGCACGTTGGTCCTGTCCGAGGACGCGTTCAAATTGATCGCAAAGCCGTTTGCGGATTCGATCAACATTGAATTCCAAGAGTAATTAACAATTCTCTGCTTCTTTTATCTTTTTCCCCCTGTTTGTTTGCTTTTTTGCGGTGGCTTTTGTTTTTTTGAGGGTTTCGGTTTTGTTTTGTTTTTGAAGACGGTGCTTTTGACATTTTTTTTTTTTTTTTTCATTTTTTGAGACGCCCTGTTCAAATTGAAGTGCGCTGTGTAAGACTTTCGATGGGTGTGGGGGGAGGTGAGGGAGGGTTTGGAGGAGAAGGTGCTGCAGTCACTTTTGAGGGTTTGGCTTTTGGTTTTGGCTTTTGAGGGGTAGAAGACGGCGCTGCAATGATGACCACTAACAGAGATTCTTTTAATCACATGAGAAATGCACATGGGGTTATTATACATTTTCATGTACATGTTTGCTTTTAAGACTTATTGGACCTGCTAACCTCTGTTTTCTAAACCTGCGATGGATGTACTATCTGCTGATCACATGATGTTGTGTCATTGAGTACATGGAGCTTGGTTTGGTAAGAAGGAGAGATGTGGTTGTGCAATTTGGAAAATGTTGTTACAAGGAAGAATGCTTGGTGGATAAACTATCTACTGTGTTGTAGGGCCTTTTCAGGATATTTCTAGATTTGTCATTAAATGCATGAATTCAAATGTGCAGAAAAACGATGTGAATAAACTTACCTCCATGCTAATTGCAGATTTTGTTGACTGACATGAATGAATGTGCTTTAGACTAGCCTAGTAGGAATTATACCTGCATTTCTGTTATTAAATGTCAGTTGATTTCTAATAGAATTTAATGTTGTTCCGACCAGGCTTATGCAGGGACAATCACTTGCCTTGCTTAGGTTATTTTAGCCAAATCTTTGGTAGAATAAGGCTGATGTTATGAAGCTCATCGCGTTGCTGTTTTCTTACAGAGTAACACCTGCTGTTGGCCTTTCTAGATTGCAAATGTAGCTGATCAGAAGACAGTCCAAAGGCCGAATTTGTTGTTTGGAGTATCCATCCTGATTCAGATGTTGCTGATAATGTCATCTAGAGATCTTCTTCTACTATAGATGTGGATTCCATTGAATCGTTCAGATATAGGAAGCTGCTGCATGTTCCTTTTAGTTGCGATCCAAGCTCAACTGCAACTCTTTTTCTAGCTCATGCATGAACAGAGAACTAGCTGGAGGAGACGGTGCTGCAGTGGCTTTTGAGGTTTTGGCTTTTGATGTGGCTTTTGACAACTTTGACATGATCTCTGGTCCATTAATACAGAAAAAGAAGGCACCGGATTCATTCGCAACTGCCCTAGCAATGAGGGTTTTTCCAGATCCAGGAGGTCCATACAGCAGGGTTCCTTTCGGTGGTTTCACACCAATTGATTTGAATAACTGTGGATGTCTTAATGGCAGCTCTACTTTTGACGCTGTTTTTTTTAGTATCGTCTTTTGGGTGGAACGTGCAGGGTCTGATTCTAGAGATATGATAGGCGATTAGCTCAATTTTGAAGAGATCAACGGGTGACGATGATTTGAATTAATTTTGGAGAAAGACCGGTATTAATGGTTTCGATTATGTAGGCCACAAATCAACTGTTTATAGTAGAACCTGTGATCCTGTGTATCCTGTTTACAACGGTTTTGACTGGTTGCTGTCGGAGGTTCTTCTCTTTCAATCTTCTCTTTTTCTTTTTGTTCATACTCGATTATAACAATCGCCATCCTTATTAACTCACATGGACAACCGTCTGTCCATGACGTTACCTCCATTAAAATAGGACGTTGTCTTTTTTTTTTTTTTTTTTTTTTTTGGTAAAGAGGACGTTGTCTTTTGGTCTCCCAATCTGACTATAAAATGATTACAAAATTAACGAGATTCAGGAGTTCTATCTTTGGAATGGAATGTTAATATATATTTGGAGGAAGATGTGGTGAATACGTGAAGTCACTTTCTCTGCCTCGTGACGTGGAATGCTTCGCCCAGACAATTGATTATGGGAACATAGATTGTAAAGTCGAGCTAAGTATTATGTAGGCTTAGCTATTCTGCTTAGGCAAATAAACTCTGAAAACTAGAGGCAAAAAGGCATAACTTTGACAGGCTTAGCTATTCTGCTTAGGCAAATAAACTCTGAAAACTAGAGGCAAAAGGGCATCACTTTGTCAGTTGGGTGAGGACAAGGTAGTTTCTAAGCAGACTTGTTTAGTATTTGCCAAGGGAAGCAATCAGACAATTAAAAGCACCGAACTCACACAACCTTTGATTGTCGTTTTGCACATGGGGGGAGAGAGATCGGCTATGGAGGTGTCAAAAACCTGCACCAGCCCGGCTCGGCCCAGCTCAGCTCGACCTAATCCCAACTCTAACAATACATACATTTTAAAATCCTTACCCGAAAAAGACTATGGCCTAACCCCAAAATATCCTAATTATCGGGTTGGGCCAGGTGGGTTGAGTTGGGCCGGTGTGGGTTCCTTTGACACCTCTAATGCGAACTTAGGAGATTCAAAAGCACTTGTACTAAATGTTAGAACGCAAATACGGTCAGATCTATAATTTGTATTTGGTTTTCGTTTTCCTGGGAAAACAAGTCCTTTGGCTGACCGAAAGGTGTGAAAAGCTTTTCTCAGATGCCAATCTAGAGGAGCCAAACGATGCAAGAGTCCAGTGTTCACCATTGAAAATGTCATTATCGGGGATTTTACGGACTCCAAACAGAAATAAATGGAGAAGAGCGAACCCGACGCACATAGTTCGATGGCGTGCCTACCCTACGAAAATAGATTAACAAGACGATTTCACTAAAAAGAGGAGATCATATATCGAATGAGGCCCACAGTAAGGAATCGGGAAAATCTCTCACAAGACCAAAGAAGGAGTCGGGCCTATTGGGCCGGGCTGCCCACTTGCGAAATGCTCTGCCTCGTAAACTCTCGGATCGTACTCGAGAGCTCGGAATATGGCTACGCCGACGAAGAATAGCAAAAGCCTCGTCTCCAAACAGCCTTCGGCCGGCTCGCCCCCAATCGTCCGGCTCCATAAGCCGGTCTCCCGCTTCGGCTCGGCTTTGTTTGACTCCACTCCTCCTCCTTGTCACTTCCACGAATCATCGAAGCACGAGAAGGAGAACAAGGCGCCCCGCCTTTGACGCTCGATATTCGCCATTGCAGCCTCCTCAGAATCCTCGAGCTACTCTCGCTAGCTCCACCTGATCCGTGTTTTTCCGGCCGGCCATGTTCGGTGCTCGCGATACCTTCGCCGCCGCCTGATCTTCAGCTACTAGGCGATTCTCCCCACCGCTCCGGAGAGAAGATGGTGAACAAGTTCTTCTGCGACTTCCGATTCCTCCTCCTCGCCACGGCGGTGGCGTTCCTCTACATCCAGGTGATTCCTTAGTCCCGATTCTCACGCGATCTGGAATCTTTGCGGTTCGACTAACCAATCGACGTGGATATGTGCTCGCAGCTGCTTTTGTTGCGCCTAATTTGGTGGAACTCATGAGCTATGCTGAGAGGAGTGTGTGTTTGCTTCTTTCCTGGCAGGAATCATTCTTGAGGTTTTGTTAGATTACTAGGGTAAGTTTGGTTCAACTTCGTCAAATGTGCTTTTAGCCTCTAAAGCTCTTGGGGAAATGCAAACCTGTCCATCCATGTCAATCAAATGCTGGCTTTTAAGAAAGCTGAAAAAAAAAAAAAAAAAAAAAAAACCAATGCCAATAAGAACCGACCGTAGGCTCTCAACATTTGACTAAATATCGAAATTACTTTTTTTTTTTTTTTTTTTCAAACTACTATCATAAATTTTGTTTTTTAGTTTTACACTACCTTTACCATCATTAGAGTTGACAAATAGTTTAATATTTTAATAAAAAAGAAAAATGAAATCTAAAAGCCCTCTATAAAAATAGATTTGCTGAATACCATTTACACTAAAATAACTTTGTAAAGAATTTTTTACTAGACGCAATTTGCATTTCTTCAAAATTCTTTAGGCCAAAGATATTTATATTTCCCAAAGGCCCATTTCCAAGGGTAGACCAAATGTAGCCTAAAGGGGTTTTGTGTGGTTCTATAGGTTCTTGTTGTTCACTTCTTTCTTGAACGCCATTTTGCGTGTAGAAGAGAATTCAAAAGTTGAGATTGATGCAAATAAATGGAAATAAAAAAGTCTTCCCACTGAATCTTTGAGTTTGCTAATGCCGATGGACTGAAAATACGGGCAAATTCAAATGCAGCTTTATCTTAGCTTGTGTATCCTGACACCACAAATGAACCGGAGATTTTGTTCCTTTATTGTGTGGTTACACCAGTTGCTGAACTAAAGTAATTACAAAATCATGCAAGATAGGACTAAGGCTTCTTTCCTAACATGTGAAAGAAGTGTTTGATGTAGAACAAATGAGAAGGGGTTGTTAGAACTGGATTGTCTACTCCTAGTAAAGATGCAGAAAATTATAGTGGTTATGGGTCGTCTATTAATCGCAGAAGGTCTTGTAACTATAGAATACCGTGATTTTAGATGGCCATTGCCTTTGGGCTTTGTTGTGGTGTTACTTTGTAGAAATTTTGCTTTGATGACCATGGACATGTGGTACTTTGGGAATTTCAGCAGGAAAATTAAGAGATGCTTTGATTCAAGAGGCAAAATATGGGTCCATTTACTCAGGTATCTGATGCTGTAGCGGTAGTTTTTTGGTGAATTCTTTCCTCTGCTGGTCTGGTTTCTAGTAAAGGACAGGAGATCTTAAGATTGAGTACAGAATTGTATGGCCTTGTGCCTCATTCATTAATTTTAACTCATCAAGTTACCATCAAGAATTATATTAATCCAATCCTAAGACATAGTAATGTTCTATAACCACATTTAAACTACATTTTTTTTTTCCAGATTCACCTTCAATTGCTGCCTTTTTAGCCCTTTAGCTCAAATTTCATGTATAAACTATTGTTCGATGGTTAAGGAGATGCCTTATCTTATGATTATCGCAAACACATATCCAAAACGGTTCTTGGCCAGGAAAAAGGATTTGTGTTAAACATTTCTTTTCTCCAGTTTCAGTTACAAGGACTTGGAAATGCTAACATTTGGGAATTGGACTCCCAAAAATGAATGCTAGACACACTTGCATTTGTCCAAGGGCCTTTAGAGGTCCAAGGGGCTTTGCAAAGTTGTTCCCAAATGCAGCTAAAAAATATTTTTCTAAAGAAAAGTCGAAAGAGTGACTTTTTTACGAGAACAAGAGATTTAAGGAAGAAACGGAGTCTAAGAAAGCCAAGTACATTGATGTGGAAAAAGAAAAATTAAAGATTGGTACTGTAGAAAATTGAGAAAGTATTGAGGTTGGAAAAAGAACTTCATCAATCTAGAGAGAAGAATGACAATGGAAATGGACACGCTGTATTTATGAAGGCTTCTCATGCATTGTCGTTACTCAAAATTGGAAATGTAGACAAAATCGAAAAGATTCAAATAAGAAATATTTGTAGAAAAGTGAAACTCAACATGTAATGTGTCTATTTCCAAAAGAAAGATCAGTCAGATGGTTTTATTATGATTACCAAAGAGAATATTATAATAGCTTGATCACACTTATTTACTTGGGATGATTAGTTTTCACCCTAAAATTTGAAATCGAATTGGGCATGATTGGTTTCTTGATTGTGGAATCGGGAACGGCTTACTTTATCTTATAATCGGACTGGATAAGGGATAATTACTTCTTCTTCTTCTTCTTCTTTTTAATTTATTCTATTTCTTATAAGTGGGAATTTCCCGACAATAAAAGAAGAGATAATTTACTAGTTAGGATATACTTCAAAAAAATATTAAGAAATTTTGCTCTGTCTATCAATCTAAATCCTTATGTGGAATTGAAAATTGAACCGGTCCTCCGGGAGCTACCCAGAAACAGTCACTTCCGTCCAGTTCTCGAATTGGATTAGGACTGACGACACCCCTATCATTTACTGCCTTTCAGATTCGAGAGCTCGGAGCCGGGCTATCCCGACGAAGAATAGCAAAAGCCTCGTCTCCAAACAGCCTTAGGTCGGCTCGCGCCGATCGTCCGGCTCCGGAAGCCGGTCTCCCGCCACGGCTCGGCTTTGTTGACTCGCCGCTCCTAGTCGTCGTCTTCGTCGTCGCTTCAAGGAGAACAAAGCGCCCCACCTTCGACGCTCGAGATTCGCCATCAAAGCCTTCTCAAAATCCTCAAGCTCCTCTCGCTAGCTCGGCGATGTTCGGTGCTCGCGACGCCTTCGCCGCGTGATCTTCAGCTGCTACGGCGGTTTCCCCCGCCGGCTCCGGAGAGACGATGGTGAGCAAGTTCCTCTGCGACTTCCGATGGTTCCTCCGCCTCGCCGCGGCGGTGGCGTTCATCCACATCCAGGTGATTCCTTAGTCCCGATCCTCACGCGATCTGGAATTTTTGCGGTTTTGAGTGACCGATCCACGTGCATATGTGCTCGCGGCTGCTTTTATTGAGCCTAAATTGTTGCGATGCATGAGCTATGCTGAGAGGAGCGTGTGTTTGCTTCTTTCTTGGCAGGAATCATATTATTGAGGTTTTGTTAGATTTTTTTCTTTTTTTTTTTTTTTTTTTTTTTTGGTGGAGGTTTTGTTAGATTACTGAAGGGGTTTTGTGTGGTTTTGCAGGTTTTTGTTGTTCGCTTCTTTCTTAAACGCAATTTCGCGTGTAAAACAGAAGACTGATGCGAATAGATGTAAAAAAGGAAGTTTCGTCTGCTGAATTTTCAGTTTTCTGATGCTGATGGACTGAAAATGCGAGCGAATTCAATTGCAGCTTTATCTTATCTTATGTATTTTGACCAGAGATTCTATTCCTTTTCCACGTGCTTGCATCAGTCGATGAACTAAAGTAATTTACAAAATCATGCGAGATAGAAGGACTAAGGCTTCTTTCCTGACATGTGAAAGAAGTGTTCGATGTAGAACAAATGAGAAGGGGTTGATAGTACTAGATTGTCTACTCCTAGTAAAGATGTAGAAAATTATAGTGGTTGTGGGCTGTCTATTAATTGCAGAAGGTCTCGTAACTATAGAATGCCGTAATTTTGGATGGTCGTTGCCTTCCATGCTCTGTTGTGGCGTTACTTTGTAGGAATTTCACTTTGATGACCATGGACATGTGGTACCTTGGGAATTTCAGCAGGAAAATTAAGAGATGCTTTGATTCAAGAGGCAAAATATGGGTCTGTTAACTGGGGTATTTGATGCTGTAGTGGTAGTATTTTTGGTGAAACTCGTTTTTCTTTCCTCTGCTGATCTGGTTTCTAGTAAAGGACAGGACATCTTATGATTGAGTACGGAATTGTATGGCCTTGTGCCCCATTCATAAATTTTAACTCATCAAGTTACCATCAAGAATTATAGTAATCCAATCCTAAGACATACTAATGTTCTATAACGACATTTAAACTATTTTTTTTTTCAGATTCACCTTCAATTGCTGCCTTTTTAGCCCTTTAGCTCTCCAATTTCATGTATAAACTGTTGTTCGATGGTTAGGGAGATGCTTATCTTATGATTATCACAAACAGATTTCCAAAACGGTTCTTGGCCAGGAAAAAGGATTTGTGCTAGACTTTCTTTTCTCCAGTTCAGTAAAATCTTTCAGTTCAGTTTCTTCCCCAACATTATCATCTTTTTTTGGCTTTAAAGAGATGCTCCGGCATCAAGCAATGTACATATGTATGTAGCAGTCATGTTGGCTTCCGTGATCAATTCTTCTTGCGTTGGTATGTTTATCCAATGGTTGTCCTTACTTCATTTGTTTATCCACCAAAATTATATGTTTCCTCGTTTGACTTTTATCTTTTTGTTTTTGTTTTTTTTCCCTCTCTCCCACAGATGTGTCTTTTCACGACGCAATTGGAATATGCTGATCAACTTGCTGCTGCTGGAAGTCTCCATCCTATTACCTCATCCTGGTATCTACTTCTGGATCAATGGCCATTTGAACCTCTAGCTTTGTTCCAAGAGATATACATTCAGTTATTAAGATATGTACTCGGTAAATTTGTTATTATCATGTGCAGCCAGCATCTAGACTTTTAAGTTATGTAATTATAAGCTTAGGTAAATTTAGACCTGCAACTCACTCCGCCTAGTGAATTTGAAAAAGAAATTTGGGTGTGTGGTGGAACCCTTTCCTTGCTGTATGGGAGGAACCTTTCTGAATTTGTCATATTGGTCATGTATTTGAAAATGCTGAGTGCTGAATCTCTCTTTCATCCAACGTTTAGTAAATTTACTGTCTTGCTTGAAATTTCAATTGGGAAGAGTCAATCCGGTCAAGTGAGAATATTATACCCCATCAAATGATGGTAGTAATTCCCATATACTGTGTTTTTATGGTTAGTCAAGAAGTACTGATGGTGGATCCATTACATTATTTGGTTAGTTTTGTCTTTGGATGGTTTTATTGTGCTGCTGTCCTTCGGGAGGAGTAGCTTCTGAGAGTATTCACACTTAAATGATGCTAGTAATTCCCATATATTGTGTTTAATGATTGATCCAAGAAGTTTTAATGGAGGACCTGTTTAGACAGAGGGATGCTATAGTTCATTTTATTTAAAGTTTGAAGCTTCTTTTATTCATCTTCACAGCCTTATCAACCTTTTCTTGTCGAAGATATGTGTTTCCTTCTCCACATCTCTCTTTTCTTGTAATCTTTAAATACATTTTGCAGAAATCCTTTATCGATCTGATTTCTTTCCTGGACTGGGATGGCTGTTGACCAAATCTACATGGAAGGAATTATCCCCAAAGTGGCCTAAGGCATATCCTTATTGGTTTGATATATTGGTTTTAGATCGCATATGTTTATAGCTCATGTGTCTCCCGAAATTTTCTTTGACAACACTAACTTTCTGGGATGACTGGTTGAGGCTACAAGAGAACCACCAAGGTCGACAATTTATTTGGCCATAAGTGTGTAGAACCTATAATTTTGGTGAGAATGTAAGTGGATTTTTTACACGCATACTCTGATGTGTGGTCACTTCAGTCTTGTGCAGTTACTTTGCAAGTTTTGCATGTATAATATAGCATGTAAATTTATAACTGATTATTTAAGGCCATGCTCATGGTAGAGGGCTTATAACGGCTCTCTTACGCATTGTCCTTGCTTGTATTAATGATTCTACGGTTGGATACTCTCTCTCTCTTACTCGCACAAAAGATGGTGTACCGAGGACAGCATATGAAGGAGCAGTAATCTCCCGGTAGTCACCGCCATGGCATGTGTTTCTAGTGGGTCCGGATTCTTTCAGGCTGCTTGCGATCAAACGTGTTTGATGCATTGAGGTGAGATTCCACGGCGCTGGTAAATCATGGTGCCAGACCTGAGCTTCCTCTTTCCTCCTCAACGCCTAGTGTAACTGGTACACTATCAGAGGACCCAACGGGGGCATAGCAATTGGAGCTCGCTGACGAGCGGAAGTGTAGAGGGCTGACGATTCCTTTTGCGATTTTGATTGAGGAGAGGGAGGATTATTCTGAACGGCAGTGTCCAGTCCATACATATGCCTTTAAATGGCCGAAGCAAGCCGTCATTCATTGAAAGAGAGCCATAGGTCATGTTAGCTGTACTTTTGCACTCAATAGCACGTAACCTCAACAAATTTTGTTGCTCCCGAAGAAACGTACGTCTGTCTCTCGCCATGTTTCCCCGCTCTTTTGCCCCCGCTTGGGCGGGTTGGAGCGCGGAGGACTAAAATGTAAGAGATCCCCACAGCGGTGATCGTCGAAAGTGGGAGTTCATGCCTGTCTCTGTATGCAATACACGAGGAACTTCTAGTTAGGGGTGTGCATGGTCCGGGCGGGCAGTTCCCGACCTAGAATCGGGAACCGCCCGCTAAGGACCGGTTCCGAGAAATTGGACTCGAGATCCACCCGTTTGTTGCATGGATCCACCGAGAACCGGACCGCCGGTCCGGTCCGGTTCCCGGGTGGATCCATGGAACCGATCTCAATGTACACAAAGAGAGAGAAGTTTCCTAGACACGCTTCTTTTATCCCTTTCCATTCCTCTGGTAAATAGATTAGATGCCAATGACTATCACACTCAAACCGATAATGCCAAATTCCGACACAACCAGAGGATCTTGAAACCAAAACAAAGAAAGAAGGAGCTCCGTGAAGCAAAGAGGAACATGCAAGCCAAAAAGTTCGACAATTAACTCAAAGGGCTCATTTCTAGGAGAAGTACTGGATGTTCCAGATTCTTGTGGAGGCCTAGAGATAAGTTGAGAGACATACAACAAAAAAGGATATACACTGGACAACTCCGCTGACATTCTAAAGTTACACGGCCAAGAAAGCTACTACCACTTCAGCCTTGCCGACTTGACTTGAGAACTCGGGAAGCAGGAGGGACTCGGGAAAATAGCCAGCGAATGGCGAAAAACTCGGTCCGATTTTGAGTTTTTGACCTAGGTATCTTTTTAGTAATTTTTTTTAATATTAAAAGGGAACCGGTCCGGTCCGGGTGGGCGAGCGGGCGAATCCGCCCATGGAACCGGAACCGGACCGGTTCCCACTGGTTCCCAAAAATTGGACCCGGGAACCGGACCAGTTCCCTCAAGAACCGTCGGTTCTGGGCGGTTCCGGGCGGTCCGGGCGGTTTCCGGATATTTTGCACACCCCTACTTCTAGTCATGTGTGTTGTGGACAACGCCTGTGTTTAGGGGTGTCCATGAGTAACCCGACCCGACCCGACTCATAAAGGGTCACATACTATGACTTGACCTGACCCAAAACACATTAGACCGGCATCTTTTTTTCTTTTAGTTTTTTCCAACTCCCTCTTGCCACTCTTTCCCTGCATCCACCATACAAATGAATCAAATCCATCACCAAAACCAGCTTCTCCAATATAGTGAAGAAAAGCCTCTCATCAACCTCGCTCTCCTCGACCTCATCATTTACCAATGTGGGCAGATTCAGAGATCCTAAGCCATGCATCCCATCTTTCCTCTTCTATTTCGCCAAAGCTCTCGTGCCACTCCCAGCATCTTCCTCGGGAGCTGCCTACTGAGACTTGACGGACTTTCGAATGGAGTGCAGGAGAGAGACGAACGCCATCGAAGCGAAGAGGCTCAAGACAGGAGCGTTCGGGGAGAGGAGTAGGGACAGGTAGACATATGGGAGACGCGAGGGTTGCCGCCCGAGTCCATGGCCAAATTGATGCACTGCGCAGGGTGAGAGGGAGGGAGGTTCCTTCAGGTGAGGTCCTTGAAGAATTGGTTGAGGAGGTTCGGATTGCCGGCGTTGACGAGGCGGCGCAAGTCCGAGAGCGTCGATTCGGGCGCCGTTGGCAGCAACTGGAGGAGGGCAGAGCTCTTCCTCCAAGTTGGTGACAATTCGCTATAGAGTTTCCTTTTAAGCACATGAAGTCAATAATGTGTTCGGGCTGAATAATGTTTCGACCTTAACTCAAGCCAAATATGTTTGTTTTCTTATTTCATAACAATTACCCGAACAATTTTAAGACCTGAAACACGTAGTTAACTTGTTTCGTGTTTGGATCGTGTTCAGATCGAGTTTTTGGACACCCCTAGCTGTGATGGCATATGCCTTAAATTCTTTCATTTTCATAGAAAGTCTAGAACCGAACTAAACATTGCACGAACCCTTTTCATAGGAAGTCTAGAACCGAACTAAACATTGCACGGACCGTACCAACTGCTTTGATCCGGTCATTGAACTAAAAGCGCCACCCGGATAGTACCGACCGGTTTGGTCCAATTCAATCCCACAAATTGGAATCGATCCAATCCCAACCGAACCGATTTTTTTTCCAACACCATAAGCGGTGATTTAAAATTCGGGATAAGTGCATTAGAAGTCTTAAAATTTATCATGAAAATGTAATTAAGTCCTAAAACTTTCAAAAAGTGCGATTTAAAGTTCAATAAAATCCTAAAACTTTTAAAAGGTTCAATAAAGTCTTAAAACTTGTCTCGAAAGTACAATCAAGTCCTAAAACTTGTCTCGAATGTGCAACCAAGTTCTAAAACTTTCTAAAAGTGCAATCAATAAAAGAACTTAAATTGAACCATTTTGATAAGTTTTAGGACTTGATTACACTTTCAAAAGTTTTATGACTTAATTGCATTTTGTGATAAGTTATAAAACTTAATTACACTTTTTAAAAAATTTAAAACTTAATTACATTTTCATAACAAATTTTAAAACTTAATTACATTTTCATAATAAATTTTAAGACTTCCAATACATTTATCCCTTTAAAATTCCATACCTTTATTAGAAGTTTTTCCCAATATCGTCATTGCCAACATCGGTTGAAAAAGTGGGCAATCCTTGTTACTTAAAGAGATAGGGTACTTATTAATTTTTTCTCTCAGTCGATGTGGGACTATCTCGCTCCCTCTCTCTCACTGCCTCTGCCCTCGAAGATACAAGCAGTTCCAAGAGTCCCACGTCGACAATGTAGGGAGAGTGTCACTCGAAAGCATCCTATAAAATGCCAATGCAGTCGGCTTTGGCGTTCCAATGTTCTTACAATGCGGTCCATGTTGACACAAGTAAGGATTGATTAGTGGACTAGAATCTTTTATTACCCGATGCGTTTTTTCCGTGGGGTTGGTCGAGTGGTCGGGTCGGGGTAGGCGGTGGGGGCCAGCTTGGCCGGGGTGGGGTGGGCCGGGGGCCGGCCCGGCCGGCGGCCGCGGCGGCCCGGTCGTTGGCTTGGGGTTGGTGGTGGCGGTGGGGGCCGGCTTAGCGGGGCCGGGCTTGCCCTCGGCTGGCCGCCTGCAGACTTGGTCGTCGGTTTGTTGGCTCGGGGTTGGCCGGCTTGGACAGGGGTGGGGTGGGCCGGGCTTGACCGCCGGCCGTTGGTTCGTTGGCTCGGGGTTGGCCGGCTTGGCCGGGGTGGGGTGGGGTGGGGCCCTGCGGCTACCGGCTGGTCGTTGGTTCGTTGCTAGGCCCGGTCGTTGGTTCGTTGGCTCGGGGTTGGCGGTGGCGATGGGGGTGGCGATGGGGGGGCGGTGGCGGTGGGGGTTGGGCTTGGCCGGCGGGGGGCGGCTTGGCCTGGGCCGGGCTTGCCGGCGGCGCCGGGCAGCCCGGTTGTTGGTTCGTTGGCTCGGGGTTGGCTCGGGATTGGCGGTGGGCCGAAGGGGTGGCTCGAGGTTGCCTGGGACCCGGGTTGGCGGTGGGCTAAGGGCGGTGGCTTGGGGTTGGCGGTGGGCCGAGGGCCGGCGGTGGGGGCGGGCGGGGGACGGCTTGGCTAGCTGGGGACCATGTTTGACCGGTAGGGGGGGGCCGCCTTGGCCGGGGGTGGGCCGGACCGGGGCTTGGCTCGGGGTTGGCGGTGGGTGGTGGCTTGGGATTGGCGGTGGGCGAAGGGGTGGCTCGGGGTTGTCGGGGACGGGGTTGGCGATGGGTTGAGGGCGGTGGCTCGGGGTTGGAGGTGGGCCTGGGACGGGTTGGTGGTGGGGTGGGCCTGGGACGACCGGGCGGGGATGGTCGGGGGCCGGCGATGGGGTGGGCGGGGACGGCTTGGCGGCCTGGGGACCCCGTTTGACCCGAGAGGTTGTTGGTGGGTCCGACCGGCCTTGGTGGGGTCCGACCGCCGACCTAGATCGAGATTGGCGGTGGGGTGGGCCGAGGGCCGCCGGCGCGGCCGGGGGACCCGAATTGTTTGACTCGGGAGGTTGTTGGTTTGCCCGTAGGGTCCTATCGGCCCGGTCGTTGGTTCGCCGCTCGGGGTTGGCGGTGGGGTGGGCGGGTGGCCGTTGGGGACCCTAAACCGTTTGACCCGGAGGTCATTGGTTCGCCCGTGGGGTCCGGCGGGGTGGGGGGGTCGGGTCCGAAGAGGGGAGAGGGTTGGGGTCCGAGGGTTGGGGTTTATGGGTCCGAACCCCGTCGAGGGTTAGGGTTCGGTGGGGTGGGGTGGGGTGGGGTGGGGTGGGGTGGGACTCCGCCGATGGTTAGGGTTCGGCTAAGGGCCGGGCCGGGCGGGTACTCCATCCTGTCTAGATAGAAATGGGAATTGTAACTATACTATATAGTCCGATCCTCGATTTTAGAAATGGGAAACTAGACCGGACCCAAAAATGAATAACTGGTTCTTTCTTTTGGAAATGAAGAATCGGACTGGTTCCTCTAATCTAGTTTAAAAATGGGAAATTGGTCCCTTCGATCCAAACTGCAATTCTGGGGTGGGAACTAGAACCGATCTTCAGTCTGATCCTCAATACGGTCCCTCCAATCCAATCTCCGATTTGGGGGTGGGAATCGGATTTGGGGCGAATGAACTTTAATTTTAAAATTATTCTATTTGTTATTATCTTGTCGCCGTTCCTTCGAGGAACGGGCCCCACCTCGGGGATGTGAGTTTTTTCGATTGGGCCGTCTTCTTGGACTCTCACCCACTATTAGAACAATGTTTCCGTGCAGCAGCTGCTCCTCCTCGCTTCCGTGGTCTTGGCGACCGTCTCTGGCTCCAGGGCCATCTTCAACGTCGGCACAGCTGCTTATTACAGCTCTCCGTACACACGTGAGTCTTTGACCCAAAAAAAAAAAAAAAGAAGGATCAGAAAGAGGTTGGAGCTTGCTAAATCCCCGTTTTTTCTTGCTGTTGGTTTAGCAACAGAATGTTATGGAGACGACCCGTCCCAGCTTCCTCCGGTCAACCTGTTCGCGGCGGCGGGTGGCGATCTGTGGGATAACGGGGTGGCCTGCGGCCGGGTGTACGAAGTGCGGTGCGTCGCCGGGTCGCCGTCCGTTCCTTCCAGCTGCGGGAGCGATCGCCCAATCCTGGTCAAGATCATCGACAACGGCCTCTCGGAGGATTCCTCGGCGGCGGCGTACAAGCAATCCGTGACCGGTGCCACGTTGGTCCTGTCCAAGGAGGCGTTCAATGCAATCGCTAAGCCGTTCGCGGATTCGATCAACATCGAATTCCAAGAGTAAGGAACAATTCTCTGCTTCTTCTAGTTTTCCCCCAGTTCAGACGCCCTATTCAAATTGAATTGCGCCGTGTAAGAGTTCGATGGGTATGGGCGGAGGTGAGAGAGAGAGGGGTTTGAGGATAAGGTGCTGCGGTGGCTTTTGAGGGTTTCGGTTTTGGGTTTTGAGGGGTCGAAGACGGTGCTGCAATGATGACCGCTAACAGAGATTCTTTTAATCACATGAGAAACGCACACGGGGTTATTATACATGTTTCATGTGCATGTTTGCTTTTAAGACTTATTGGACCTGCTAACCTGTCTTTTCTAAGCTGCGATGGATGTACCGTCTGCTGATCACATGATGTTGTGTCATTGAGTACATGGAGCTTGGTTTGGTAAAGAGGAGAGATGTGGTTGTGCAATTTGGAAAATGTTGTTACAAGGAAGAATGCTTGGTGGATAAACTATCTATTGTGTTGTAAGGCCTTTTTAGGATATTTCTAGATTTGTCATTAAATGCATGAAATCAAATGTGCAGAGAGACGAGGTGAATAAACTTACCTCCATGCTAATTGCAGATTTTGTTGACTGACATGAATGAATGTGCTTTAGACTGGCCTAATAGGAATTATACCTGCATTTCTGTTATTAAATGTCGGTGGATTTCTAGGAGAATTAATGTTGTTCCGACCAGGCTTATGCAGGAGCAATCACTTTCGTTGCTTAGGCTATCTTAGACAAATCTATCGGTAGAATAAGGCTGATGCTAGGAAGCTCATCGGGTTGCTGTTTTCTTACAGAGTAGAACCTACTGTTGGCCTTTCTAGGATTGCAAGTGTGGCTGAGCAGAAGAGAGTCCAAAGGCCAATTTTGTTGTTGGGAGTATCCATGCTGATTCAGGTATTGCTGATAATAACATCTAGAGATCTTCTGCTACTATAGATGCGGATTCAGACATAGGAAGCTGCTGCTTGTTTCTTTTAGTTGCAATCCAAGCTCAACCGCAACTCTTTTTCTAGTTCATGCATGAACAGAGAACTAGCTGGATATTTTTGTGGGAAGAAGAGACTTAGTACTATCATATTTTACATCACCATATCTATTGACATCATAAGTGGTTTTACCTCTTTTGTAAACTGTATACCTATTTGCGTCCAGTTGGTTTTTTTTCATTGTAATTATCCACGGTCTAATAAAGAGAGGTTTTCTAGATTTCATTTGAAGCATATGACTGGTGATAGTTGTTCTGTTTCTTTTTTTCTTCCCATCCCCGGTCAAATCCCTCACTTCCAATCAGGACCACAAGAGTCATTGCAAGCTCTAAGAACCTAAATCCTTTATCTTTTCGGCTTGTGTGACATGATGATAGTAGATCGAAACATGGACATTAGAGGAGCCGACAATATTACTACAAGAACTTAAAATAGATATGCAGTGTATGGGACTAGACCAAAGATATTTGCATTTCCCCAAGGCCATTTACCAAGGCCATTTCCCAGGCTAAACCAAATCCGGCCTGAAGGGGTTTTGTGTGGTTCTATAGGTTCTTGTTGTTCACTTCTTTCTTGAGCGCTATGTCGCATGTAGAAGAGAATTCAGAAGTTGAGACTGATGCGAATAAATGGAAAAAAGAAAAAAGTTGTTTCCCACTGAATCTTTGAGTTTGCTCATGCTGATGGACTGAAAATACAGGCAAATTCAAATGCAGCTTTCTCTTAGCTTGTGTATTCTGACACCACAAATGAACTGGAGATGTTGTTCCTTTTTTGTGTGCTTGCACCAGTTGCTGAACTAAAGTAATTACAAAATCATGCAAGATAGAAGGAATAAGGCTTCTTTCCTAACATGTGAAAGAAGTGTTCGACGTAGAACAAATGAGAAGGGGTCGTTAGTACTAGATTGTCTACTCATAGTAAAAATGTAGAAAATTATAGTGGTTGTAGGCCATCTATTAATCGCAGAAGGACTCAAATTTAAAATACTGTGGCATTGCCTTCTGGGCTATGTTGTGGTGTTACTCTAGAGAATATTGCTTTGATGACGATGGGAATTTCAGATCTGAGCCTAGGTAATTTTCTGGGAAAATTAATAGATGCCTTGATTCAAGAGGTAAAATATTGGTCCATTAACTGGGGTTTAGGTAAAACTCATTTTTCTTTTCGCCATTGATCTGGTTTCTGGTAAAGGACAGGACATCTTATGATTGAGTACAGGCTTGCATTGCCTTTTGCCTCATTCATGAATATTGACTGATCAAAGAACCATCAAGCAAAATTATAATAATACTACATAAGACATTAATATTCTCTAGCCACATTTAAACTTTTTTTTTTTTTTTTTTTTTTTTAAGATTCAACTTCAGCTGCTGCCTTTTTAGCCCTTTAGCTCTCTGATTTCATGTATAAACTATTGTTCGATGGTTTGGGAGATGCCTTATCTTATGATTATCAAAAACAGATAATCTGAAACGGTTCTTGGCTGGGAAAAAGGATTTCTGTTGAAATTTTCTCTTCTCCTGTTTCAGTTAAATCTTTCAGTTCAGTTTCTTCCCCAATTTTATCATTTTTCTTCAGCTTTAAAGATATGCTTAAGCAACGTTCATACCCATGTAGCAGTCATGTTGGCTTTTGTTGTCGATTTTTCTTGCATGAATATATGTTTCCAATGGTTGCCCTTACTTCATCTGTTTATCCACCAATATTATCCGTTTCCTTGTTTGACTTTTATCTTTTTGTTTTTGTTTTTCCTCTCTCCCTCAGATGCTTCTTTTCACGACACAATCGGAATATGCTGATCGACTTGCTGCTGCTGTGAGTCCATCCTAAGACATCATGCTGGTCTTACATTCTGGATTGTTGGCCATTTGAACCTCTAGCTTTGTTTTCAAAAGGATATGCATTCAGTTATTAAGACATGTACTTAGTAAACTTCTTATTATCATGCACAGCCAGCATGTAGACTTTCAACTTAAGTATTTGGTAACTTTCGATCTGCAACTCTGTCTGCCTATTGAATTTGAAAAAGAAATATTGAGGGTGTGTGGTGGAACCTTTTCCTTGCTGTGTGGGAGGAATCTTTCTGAATTTGTCATATTGAGCTTTTTTTTTTTGGTGACCCAGGGAACTCCGCACGGCCGGCAGCCAGTGGTAAACCACTGGGGGCGACATGTGCTAGCCACCACACACGTGCCACCGGGTAAGTTGCCAATGTCTCACGCCAGCCTCCCTACAACTTGCGTTGCAGGGGCTTCGAACTCCAAACCTCCCACCGAAAGGAAGTCTGAAGCCTACCCAGCGGAGCCACCACGGCGGGTGGTTGAGCATGTATTTGATAATGCTTAGTGCTGAATCTTGCTTTCATCCAACTTCTAGTAAATTTAATATCTTATCTGAAATATCGATTGGGAAGAGTCAATCTGTTCGAGTGAGAATAGGATACCCCATTAAATGATGGTAGTAATTCTCATGTATTGTGTTTTTATGGTTGATCAAGAAGTACTAATGGTGGATCCATTTCATTATTTGGTTGGTTTGGTCTTTGGTGGTCTAATTGTGCTGCTGCCCTTTGGGAGTAGCTTCTGAGAGGATTTGTGCTTAATTGATGCTATTTCGTTTAATAATTGAGTCAAGAAGTCCTAATGGGGGACCTATTTCATTTTTTGGTTGGTTTGGTCTTTGGAATGTCTTGTTATGTATGCATGTTTCCTGCTTCCATCCTTTTGGAAGGATTAGCTTGTGAGTAATGACTTCGAAGGGCTTTTATGATGGCTATAGTTAATATAAAGAGAAAAAAGGCAAGGAGAAGGAAGAAGGGGGGGAGCGTCAAACAAACACCAGAAATCTAATGTGTGCGTCCTCCCTCTCCTAACCCACATCTACCAGAAATCATCATAGATTTATTAGATACATCTTTCATTTTACAGGTTGAAACCGAGACTTGTTGTACAAGTCAAATGTGAAAACTAATTGATCAGATAAGCTTGCGACAAAGCCGTATCATGGACGTAGAAGGTGTGATAATTTGATTGTAAGCATGTGTCTCCCTCATGTTGTTTCTGTAGAGGACTGGAATGGTATGGATTTTATGCAAGCTCGCAGCATATGAATCTTTTTTAGTATTTGTCTGGCTCCGTGCGTCAGGCAAATTGCATTCTGCATTTCTGGATTCAGCCAATTTGGAGTTTGATCACAATGGTTGTCATGCACTGCGTCACTTATAGAAATTCAAAATTTTACTGAGCGACTAAAACTGAAGGAGATTAATTATCATTCTTGACCTGTGAAGTTCTACTACTTGACCTCTCTTTGCTGTTGGAAGAATCCTTTTTATCAATTTACCTACTCAATCTGCAATAAATATTTTTCGAATGCGCCTTGATCTATTTGCTTCACCCACTTGGTGTCTGAAATTCAGAGGAGATGAAGACTATGGGCAGATGAAGGCTCTTGTTCAAGATCTTGAATGTATGTTAGCTAGTATTTCTGCTCCATTTTTTATACTTCTTTCTCATTTTATTCCAACAGGCTCAGTCTAGTTGTGATCCAGTAGGTGATTTTAAGTGTAAATGCTACAAAGGTCCTCTGACTACAAGTCCATTCTACCAATCTAGTCGTATTTTGATGGGCTTTCTTTAAGAATTATGAAATGTTTGCAATACAACACGTTAGTATTCTGACTGGGAAGATTCTTAACCAATACACTCATTGATTCATGCTGTAAGAAATTTCTAAATGATTATCACGATCCAATAATCATTGTTGTGGACATCAATTTTCTGGATAATGTGCTTTCGGCTCCATAATAATGTGCAAATTTTATCTACGCATAGCTTTCAATTGAAATTACTTCTTTTTTTAACTTTCCTGTCTCTATTAAATTGGACATTGAGTATTTCTTATAGATATGGAGGATTTTATTAATAGAAGAAATGTTCTTGTACATCAAAAAGGTACGAGAACAAATTGAAAGAAAAACAATCAATCAAATGAAAAAATCACTGGACTTTATAGAATAAGACCGTAGATTGTTGGTTTTAGTGAGGTGGGCATATTATGGACGCATAAGTTGTAGAATATATGTAGATTGATAGAGATAGGCAGCAGAACCTAAAGCTACCATTGACCAGGACGCATTCAAAAGAGAGAACTACGCACCATAAAATTTACTGTTCACGCGTGAGGCAAAGCCCTTTATATCACATACTCCCACTAAACTAGCGGGTTGGATATAACATCGTGCAGCTTGTAAAGTTTGCAAAACATGCTGTGTTTAGGTTCTGGATCAGAAAATATTCAGTAAAGGGATTGACTTGGAAATTCTTCTCGAGTATATACGGCAAGGTTTCAATTTTACCCTAGGTCTTTTATCCTTGCTGCTAGTTTGCCCACTTATTGCTGCTTCAGTTACTACTTTATATAGTATTCAAAGTCTCTAGCTATGCTTTCATTCATAAAGAAGGATAAAGGAGATTTAATTTTCCAGAATCTATCCAGGTAGGTATTTCCAAAGATCTGCTTTTGCAGATGGAACCAAAACAGATTACACCAAATATTCCTTTGCTCCAACTTCTTCTGTCAAATGGTTGGATTGTTAATGCGAGACTACTTGGGGAGATAAAATCAACATAAACGTTCTTTTTGAGAAAGGAGGGGAGGGGAGAGAAAATGGAAGGCGGTGTTAAAATTTTGGGAAAAATTCAAATTTTCAGTGAGAAGAAATGGAGGGAGCGTTTGAAAAGATTCTCAATTTTCTTAAATTATTTTTCGTTCAATACATGTCCCAAACAAAGCATAAAGGATCACAGGGGGTGGAAATGTACAAAATTTAGTTCTAACAATGAAAAATAGAAACAAAGAAAAGCTTAATGAGCCGTCTTAGGTGGATGTCCTCCTGCTGACAAAATCGAATGGAGGGATTCTTATTATATTTCAGTCAATCTCCTTAAAGGCGTCTAAATGGGTTTTCATTCTGTTAATTGCTTGTGGGTCTATCAGTCTGTTTCATTGCATATCCCAATTTCATGTTAAAATTATGCACTTAAGCATATGGAATACCGATTTTGCTGGTGGAATGTCTCAAGTGCTACTAAGGTTTCTGTTTTGCTAATCTTGCAGTTAAAGGCCTTCAACGACGGATGGACAAAATAGAGGTTTTTTTCCTGACAATAATATGCAATTTATCTTCCCTAATTTACAAGTCCGATTTTGTCAGTCTTGCTACTTTTTGATGGATATATCAGACCCAAGTGGCAGCGGTTGTAATCATGGCATCCTAATTGCGCTGATTATCTTGAGCTGACCATCAAGTCCATCTTGAGGTACGGCAGATCCGTTCTGTAAAGTCTTCTGTTTATGACAGCTCAAGACACTTTGTATAGATCAGTTCTATTATTGGGTTCTTTTCATTTTCCAGATATCGGAATGCCGTTGCTTCAAAGTTACCCAATTTTTGTATCCCAGGTAGTATACACTGAGTTCCTGTTCTAGCAAAGCAAATCTAGCTTTCCTTTATTGTTGTGCTAGCTTCCCCTGGTCCCCCCTCTCCTTTACTGTTTTTGTTCTGAGGTATTTGCATTTGAACACAAAATTATCTCCGTTGGATGAGTCTGATCCATAAGTTGAGAAAGAAGACCTGGAGTTATGATCAGTTAACATACATGCAGGTGGAGCTGCTGAGGTTTTTCAAGGAACAACTTTCACTCAATTGTTTCTTTATCTGAAAATCATGAAATTGAGAGGAGAGAGCTTTTTGTCATTTGACTATGTCTAGATGAAAGTCGTAATCCTGACCTAGGTTCTTTTGCAGAGACTTTAGTATATACCTGTATATCTAGAAAATAACTGGTGTTCAATGCAGCATTTAGATTCGAAGCTGGTGCAACTGAAAGGCATGGGGAGTTGATTGCATACTATAAAAAATTGCACGTAAGATCAATTTCTTCTGCCATTGCTTTGACGGGTTTTTGCCAATCTCATGTGCGTTCATTTGAGGGCATGACAAATGGGCATTGGATGAATTATTCTACAAAGGTAACTTCAGTCGAGTAATCAGACACTTGAAGGTGAAAACATATATACATTTATATTTATTTGCTCGGTTGCTTTCACTACATCTAGAAGTGCAATGCCTATTCACAATCTTTTTGCATGAACGCAGGTGATACGGGGATTGCGCCGGATTTTTTCCAATTATTTCGAGGCTGCAGCAGCTGCTCTCATGGAAAAGGATTAAGTATGAATTCTGGAAATGCCTAAACTATAACCGGATATTTGAATTAAAACATATAATAAGTAAGTGTTAGAGGACAGGGAAAGCGAAAGAATGCCTTTACACCTCCTTTACTTACTTTTGTTGAAAGCGCTAGGCTAAGCATCTGTTAAAAGAAAGAGAAATAGTTCTGCAGATGAAAAAGCACATTATGAACTCTACTGCCACTTTCCCATCTCAAAACCAATGGATCGCTGGGATTGCACGAGCGGCCGCCATTCCTTGCGGGAACGGGCCCCATATCCGGGATGTGGGGGTTTCCTATTGGACCGCCTGCTCGGCCTCTCCCACCCAGCTCTGTTATAAGGATTGGGCGAAAAAACCATTCTTCTTCATCGAAATAATAAAACAAAGTGAAAAAAAAATGCCTCCTGTGCGGCGGCCGCTTTTCCTCACCATATCTATTGAAATCATAAGTGGTTTTACCTCTTTTGTAAACTGAATACCTACTCGCGTCCAGTTGGTTTTTTTCATTGTAATTGTCCACGGTCTAATGAAGAGAGGTTTTGTAGATTTCATTTGAAGCATATGACTGGTGATAGTTGTTCTGTTTCTTTTTTTCTTCATTTCCGGTCAAATCTTTCTCTTCCAAGCAGGACCACAAGAGTCTCTAAGAGCCTAAATCCTTTATCTTTTCAGCTTGTGTGACATGATGATAGAAGATCGAAACATGGACATTAGAGGAGCCAACAATATTACTACAAGAAATTAAAATAGATATGCAGTGTATGGGACTAGACCAAAGATATTTGCATTTCCCCAAGACCATTTCCCAAGGCTAAACCAAATGCAGTCTAAAGGGGTTTTGTGTGGTTCTATAGGTTGTTGTTGTTCACTTCTTTCTTGAATGCCATTTTGCGTGTAGAAGAGAATTCAGAAGTTGAGACTGATGCGAATAAGTGGAAAAAAGAAAAAAGTTGTTTCCCACTGAATCTTTGAGTTTGCTAATGTTGATGGACTAAAAAAGCGCGCAAATTCGAGACGTGGACCCATGGAATGTCATAACTTAGTACAAATGGACGCTTAGTTATAACTTACAAAAAGTACACTTAAGTACCAAAATCGAAGCAAAGTAGATCACTTAAGTGTCACTCTAGCCAAAACGCTGATGTGTTAATTTTCTAGCGATGCGAGCGCAAAACAACATTATTTTGCATACTAACGTGGTTAAATAATGCAAAAACGACATCGTTTTGGACCGACGTGGTAAAAAAATAATATAAAAAGTAATTAAATTTATTTTAAAATTAAATTTACTTAAAATATTTAAAAATAATAATTTTAATATTTAAAATTTAAAAATTTTAAAAGGGGGGAGGTGGTTGAAGGCTCAACCTTCAACCGTCGTTGTCGCCTCCCGCCGTCGCCGAAAAGTCGGCGACGGAGGGGGAGGGCGGTTGGGGTCGCCGAGCCCGGCCGGGGTTGGCGACCTCGGCCGACCGACGGCGAGGGCCCGTGAGCCCTCACCTCGATCCGGGCGAGGCTTGCGACCCTCACCCAGATTCGGCGAGGGTCGGCAACCCTTGCCCAGCCGGGTCAAGGGTCGCCGCCCGTTGGGAGGGCCGGCAAGGACCGTCGACCCTTGCCGAGATTCGACAAGGGGGGAAGGAGAAGGAGGGGAGGCAGGTAGTTGAGGAGGAGGAAGGAGGAGGAAAAAAAAGGGGGGGGGGAAGGAGGAGGAGGGGGCCGGCCCCGCTGACCCTCCCCAACCTTCCAACGACGGCAGGGAGGTGGTGGTAGCAAGGGCTCAGCCCTTAGCCATCGGCTGCCTCCCTCCTCCTCCTCCTCTCGTTTTTTTTTTTTTTTTTTTTTTTTTTAATAATATAAATTATTATTATTTTGTTTTAAATTTAATTTAATTAATTTTTATATTATATCAAAATTAAAATTATGCCAAACGATGTCGTTTTGGCTGATTGAATGGCTCTATTTTGGCCAACACTCGAAATGACGTCGTTTTGGGTGAATTAGAGCTGACTCTCCGACGAGCCATCTCAGTGAAAAATATTAATATTTAATTGTCACATATGATTTTCGGCCGGCTTTGCCGAAGGTGGCACTCGGGTTTCTCACTTTTCTTACAATGTGATATTTAAGTGTATCTTTAGTAAGTTATGGCACTTAAGTGTCTCTTTGTGCCAAGTTATAGCACTTGAAACATTCTTTTTCCCGCAAATTCAAATGAAGCTTTATCTTAGCTTGTGTATTCTGACACCACAAATGAACCAGAGATTTTGTTCCTTTATTGTGTGGTTGCACCAGTCGCTGAACTAAATTAATTGCAAAATCATGCAAGATAGGACTAAGGCTTCTTTCCTCACATTTTCTCCTATTTTAGAAGCTTTAACCAGTTGAACTTTCGCTTGTTTTGTCATAGCTGCAGAATTCTCAATGTTTGATTGAATATCATCTGTAATGTTGAAAGATGTGATCATATAAAAACCAAAGTAAAAACATCAATAGAGCCAGGATAAATTTAGCACAGGAAACCAGATAGTTTCAAGTTATTTTGGCATCTTACCAATTACCACGTCCTTCTCATGAACTAAAACAGCAAGGTCCGTGAATATTTCATTCGCTTGTCCAATTTGTTCCTCTACTTCTCTTATACCTTGGTCTCTTTCATCAATCATAGCCTCATTGAAAGCAATTTCATTGTCTAAAAGCACCACCTCCTGCCTGAATTTGAAGAACTGATATTATTTTATCATAGACATGGTTTTACAATACTCGACTTTTGTCTTCCATTTCATTAGCATAAAGTTTAATCATGTTTGGCCATTGAGATGCCGGAATAAAAGCTGAAAAATGACCACATTGAGCTTCCAAGGTTCTCTTGCATTGAGCAGACAACAGAACAGACACACTTTGCAAGTGACATAAATTACAGAAGGCAGATTGCATTGATCACTCCCAGCATAAATACTACTACTCGAAAGATTACCGAAGAATATAATCCGCACTGCACGTAGTGTCCAACGTGGAACAATCCATCAAACAAGACTCAATGGAAATGGCGTTCCAAACCTGCACCAACCTCGACTAATCAACATTAAAGTAATTTGGCAGAATGACGAATTGCCTACCTCCTCTGAGTCTGACCCATAAGAAAAGGTTAGTACTCTTGGTCCATTCTAGATGCCACTTGCTCATCAGACCCGGAACTGTTTCGCGAAAAGCAGTCGACACAGACGCAATAGTCAGAACATAAACCCACGGAATCCGAGAAAAGCGATGGAGAAAAAGGAAACGAAAGAGCTATCATCTTTTCCCCCATCAATCAAGCCCAACAACAATCCCAATAGACGACGTACGGTTTCGCGGAGGATGGAGGAGGGCCGGAGGGAGCATAAGTCGACTCGCGCTCCGCCGCGAGCTGCTGCACTTTCTGGAACTCCTACAATGTGGTCTGGAAATCCCTCGCGAGCTTCGCATCTTCCATCTTCTTGCTCGGCTGAAGAAACGCACACGGATTGATTCAATCGAACTCCACAATCTCACGAGAGACGAAATTCGCACCGGATCACGGAGCGAAAACAAACACAGGGAATAAAAAGGCCAGGCTCGTGAATCGAAGTTCAAGAAGCGGAAGCGATCGTACATTGACTCCGGAGTCGTGATCGGATTCGCTCAGCGCCTTGAGCTTCGCCGGGGTGTCCTTCACCAGCTGCAGTATCCTCTGCCTCGTGTTGTGCCTGCGACGGAAATACTCTCCGGTGAGCATTGCCTTCGACACAGAGAGAGAGAGAGAGAGAGAGAGAGGGGGCGGAGAGGGGTTGGAGCGAGGCGCACAGTTTCTAGCGGTGATCGGGGGTGTCCTTGGCGGTGCCGATGCCGTCGACGAGGCGGCGGAATCCGGCGACGGCGGTGTTGATCTGGAAGATCCCGGCGGCCACCGATTGCGAGGGGCTCTGCGATCGGGAAGGGGCCGGCCGGCCGCCGTTCTGGACGTCTTGGAAGCTCATTCTCCCTCCGTCTCCGCCGACCTTCGAGCTTGCACGATCGCGGCCCCGATGGCTATGCGCGGACGCGGGTGGAAGTTGCAGTCACGTTCAGGAGCAGAGAGAGAAAAGGATCGAGGGACAGAATATTGTGTACCCTAACAATGCCGAGATATATTGTGTACTCTAATAATGCCACATTATTTTTATTTGGGTTAATACCTTCAAAAACCCCAAACTGATACACTTCGCGACAAATTTACCCCAAACTATTTTTTTTTTCGACCATTAAAAATCCCAAACTGGTACACCTACGACAAATTTACCCCGACTAACTATAAAACCCGAAACCTGATATTTATGACAAATTTACCCCAAACTAATTTATTCGACAAAAAAAAACCCAAAATCGATAAATTTGTGACTAATATACTCCCGCTAAATTAAATTAATACCACAAAAAAATCACAAAAATTATAAACTGTGACAAATAAAGTGTAAAATCCCAAATTGGTATATTGGCAATTATCACGCGTGTCATTTAATTTTATAATTTAATAAGAAAATTTAACTAAAACTAACATGTGATAAATTTGTCAAGTTAGTGTACCATTTGGAGTAAATTTGTCAAAGATATACAAGTTTGGAGTTTTTTGTGATAAAAAAATAATTTAGGGTAGATTTGTCACATGTGTATCAATTTGGAATTTTTCAGGTATTAACCCTTTTTATTTTGAACCAGAGTATGACGCCTGTCGAGACGGTGGGCTCAAATTTCCGGGCCAACTCTTCTCTCTCTTTATCCCTTCTCTCTCCCCTCTGCACGCAGCTCTCTCCTCTCTCTTCTACCTCCTGCACGTTCTCTCTCCTCTCTCCCCATTTTTCTCTCTCTTCTCTCCTCTCTCTCTTTTGCTTTTGCCTCCTTGCACACAGTCTCTCTCTCTCCCCCCATTTTTCTCTCTCTTCTGCTCTCTCTCTCTTTTTGATCGCACATTCCCATCTCTCCTGGGCCTCTCCCACCCAGCTCTATTACAAAGATTGGGCGAAAAAACCGTTCTTCTCCATCGAAATAATAAAACAAAGGAAAAAAAATGTCTTCTGTGCGGCGGCCGCTTTTCCTCCTCGCCTCCGTGGTGTGGGCGACCGTCGCCGTCTCCGGGGCCGCCGTCGACGTCGGTACTGCTGCTTATTACAGCTCTCCTTACACACGTAAGTCCTTGAACCCCTCTCAGAAAAAAAAGAAAAAGAAAGAAAAAAGTAAAAGAGGGAGGATCAGAGGAAAGAGAGAGGAGTTCGCTAAACCCCCTTTTTTTTTTTCTTGCTGTTGTTCAGCGACGGAATTCTACAGAGATGACCCGTCCCAGCTTCCGCCGGCGAACCTGTTCGCGGCAGCGGGCGACGAGCTGTGGGATAATGGGGCGGCCTGCGGCCGGGTGTACGCGGTGCGGTGCGTCGGCGCGTCGCACTCCGTCCCTTCCAACTGCGCGAGCAATACCACAATCCACGTCAAGATCATCGACAACGCGCTCTCGGCGGATTCCTCGGCGGCGCCGTACAAGCAGTCTGTGACCGGCGCCACGTTGGTCCTGTCTGAGGAGGCGTTCAAAGCAATCGCTAAGCCTTTCGCGGATTCCGTCGACATAGAATTCCAAGAGTAAGGAACAATTCTTCTGCTTCTTTTTCTCTTCTTGTTCAGACGCCCTCTTCAAATTGAGTTGCAGAGAGAGAGAGAGAAGGGGGGGGGGTTGAGAAGACGATGCTACAGTTGCTTTTAAGGGGTTTGGGTTTTGGTGGTGGTTAGGGTTCGAAGTTAAGGGGGACTTGTCACTTCGACAGTGACTTTTCTAATTTCGTTTTTTGGTTACGCAACTTGCAGGGTCCCGATTCTAATTATGGAGAGATGATCGCTGATCGGCTAGATCCGGAAGAGATTAACAGGGTGACAATGATTTCGAATAACTCTGGAGATAGATCGGTAATGATGGTTTTGATTATGCAGGCCACACATTCAACTGTCTATAGTGTAAACCTGAGGTCTTGTGAAACCTGCGTAGCAGCGGTTTTGACTGACCGGTTGTTGTTGAAATTATTCTCTTCCTTTCTCCCCTTTTTCTTTTTTTGTGCTTACAGATCATTCTAAATTTGTCATATGGAGGGTTTGAGCTGTCTATACCTTCTCACTTTTCTAGAAGCACTTGTTTTATTGTCCAGACTAGGGACAAACTTGGATTCAGAATATGCGTATCGACTTTCTTTGAGAAAGGGTGACATATTTCTTAAAAATGTTATGGTGCAAGATGTGAGAAGATGCGATTCCGCATTTGAAATATCTACTTTTCCTGTGACAAATTAGTGAAACTCAATTCTGACTGTAGTGTTACAAACTTCTATCCATCGTGATCACTATCTACTCATGTGAACCATTGTGGGAGCTGGAAATGTTATTGTTCTCACCCGTGGAACTTGAAATAAAACCATTTTTGGGTCTTCCTATTCAACTTCAAAGTGATTACTAAATTCACGAGGTTAAGGAGCTTTATACCCATATTGAAATGCCGATATGTATCTGGAGAAAAATGTAATGAATACGTATAGTCACTTTCTTTGTCTTGTGATGTGGAATGGCTTTACCAGGCAATTGATTATGGGAACATTCATCTCAAGGGGGGAGCATTGTTCTGGAAATATATATTTCAAGTAAGTGCATAGGGTACGCCTAGTAAATGAACCTTTGCCATGTGGATTAGTGAGAAACAACACCTATAGGACAATATCGGTGACTCGATAACTTTCTAAGATTTCCAGTTTTGATATGCTCGGTCTAAGATTTTTTCGTAAAACTTAAAGTGGAGCTTGGAGTATCCTGTAGGCTTATCTATTCTGCTTAGGCCACTAAACTTCCAAAAGTAAAGGCAAAAGGACGTCACTTTGTCCAGTTGAATGAGGACAAGGTGGTTTCTAATTGATCAAGCCAACTTATTTAATGTTTACTGAATCATTAGGGAAGCGATCAGACAATCGAACGCACCGAACTCATAGAACCTTCGATTGTCGCCATACATAGAGGACCACCTGTTTTTCCGACTGAAGGTACTCCTATGCCAATTGTTTTACCAATTGTTTATTCCCTCGCTCTGTTTCCCCCCGCTTGGGCGGGTCGGAGCAGGGAGGACTAAAATGTAAGAGAGCCCAACAGTGCTGGACCGATGGTTGTCGAAAGTGGGAATCAACGTTTGTCTCTATATACCAACACGCCGTACCAAACCAAACTAGCCAATAGAAACTTCTAGTAATGTGTTTGTGTTGTGGACGTGTAGTGACAAGCTAGGGTTTCGGCATGTCTGGCCATATTCACCCTTGAAGATCGCGCGAATCCATTAGCAAATTTTCTAGAGGGGTCTTGACAGGCACACACTATTGCAAGTTTTATGGATTCATTTCGACGCTCGAGATTCGCCATTGAAGCCTCCTCAGAATCCTCGAGCTTCTCTCGCTAGCTCGACCCGATCCGTGCTTTCCCCGTTGGAGAAAAACAATATGGTCAGACCATAGAATTGCAGCCGACACATCTCCAGCAATTAGTAACCGAATGGATAAGTGGGCACGAAGAATCTTACCGTTAGGAACAACTCACCAGCCAAAGCCGTGTTCGTCGAAGCCATTTGGATGGTATGGAGGGCTCGGAACAATCGGATCTTCAACACAAGAAATCCCAACCAAAGCTTAATAGTTGAAGAAACTTTGTACTCGCGAAAACTACAAGCAAAACATCCGAAAGGAAGCACAAACCGAGCAGACCAGCAGCCTTTGGCAGCAACGCCACCCGCCTCGCTGAACCTCAATCTTTGCAAAATTAGTGTGGTCAGCGCTTGGAGCAACTCAGATCTCGAGGGATCGGCAGCAGGGGTATGGAGAAAGAAAGATGGAGGGCCTGTTTGGTTCGGCTTTGGGGAAATGCCCTTGAGAGAATGCAAATACCTTTGAGGTAAAGGGGTTTTCCGAAATGTTAGACTGTTTGGTAAACTATAACTGAAAAGTGCTTTAGGAAAATGCAAGACTTGTTGGTAAACATATATCTGAAAAGCCCTTTGGTGTAATTAAATTAAGTTTTTTAGTTTTAGTATTTTTAAAATTACAAAAAAGAAACAATGATATAACCTTTTACATTTTTATGTTGAGAGTAATGTAAAAAATACATATTAGTAAATTTATTTAAAAATTATATTAAAAGAATTTGATTATAGATTAGATGCAAAACTCAACTTTTAGCCTAGGATTCCTTTAGGTTTGTTTTCAACTTTGAATAATTTTTTTTTAATTACTGTAGTATTAATCACCTTAATGATCATTCTAGTGTATTGATAAAAAGTTGGGCTATTGATTGTCAAAAGATAAAAATGACATACAAAAAAGAAAAAGGTGAACTTGTTCGGTGGATGCTGAACCAAACTAGCCCTATAGTAACGAATCAAGGAATCCAAATATTTTTCAATTTTAACCCTGCAACATATAAGGCCGATGACTAGTGATGACCAGTGACTCCAAGAGACGAAAGAATCGATTACAATTGCTACATCCTCTCATAAATAAAATTAAAAAATCGAACAGGCCAGGGCAAGATCTTAGGAGAAACCGAATCATCATTGCGTCAGTTACAGAAGGCATGCAATCTCGCTCTTGGCAGACTAGGCAATGGCACAAGACTAGATACATTTCCAATGATTCTCTTTCACAAGGATTAAACATGCGCTTTACCAAGCGTGAGTTATGCTTCTGCCATTTTCGACATTAACGGTTCAATGCTTATACAACACAAGACAGAACAGCCAAAGGAGCGGGACTAGGCAGGTCGGACATCAACTCAGGAATCCCAGTGACAAGAATGAAAGGAGTTCATCGGTGATGTATTTCTGGCACCCAATCAAAAACATTTGACTCAAACTCAACCCGATATCAATCTATAGTTGCATGAAATAGCCAAATAATCTAACAATAAGTTCGAAATTGCTTTGCCAAACAAATTTGCCGCTGCAATGTCTATCCGCCTTTGTCACATCAATCACCATGAATCTTCTTGGGATGGAGATCAAGGGGCAAGTACTTCTTTTTTCTTGTAAACCTCCCTCAAAGCAGCCTTTTGTTTCTGGGAAATCACAGTCAAGACTTGTGCAATCGACAGCCTCAACACCTTTCTACAACAATTGAAGATCAGAAACCCATTAAAAAAAAGCACTAATTTCTGTATGTTCAATTGGAAAAACTGCCCGGCAGGGAATTATACCCATTAAGCTACCATAACATCACAGCAATGGGTGTTTATAAGTTAGTGGCAACTCCTAAGTTTAGTATCAAATGGAATAATCAATGTGGATGCCAAACTGCGATTGATAATAGTATAATATGGGAATAGAGATTCTATGATGGAAAGACGGTAAAAAAAGAAAAAAGGGAAAGCACATAAAAGAATCTAGAATGCGTGCAAATTAATATTTTGGTTTAGAGGTCAGGTTTCCTTGCTATGGACGAATTCAATCCATGTCAGGTCTTTGGACAAAAAGTTTAGGCGTGAACAAATGGATAATTCATAAAGCATGACTATGGGTTTAAGCTTAATTCTATCACACATCAATGGCTGTAAATGACATTGCTATGTTTGCGGTGGTAGGATGCTTTGAAGGGATGTTGACACCGAGGAGCACATGGAATAAGCGGGAGCGTTGCCAACTCGTAAGCTACCATAACATCACAAAGAATCGATCGGCGACATCGTCTTTCAAAGAAATCTCAGTAAGTTACTTGCAAAAAGCCAGCTCTTTGCATTTATCCACTCAAGATTCATCAACTAATCGAGCTTTTCCGAATTTCCAATGCCTTACGAATATAACCATCCCATGCTTAAGGATGTGTAACGCCGAAATAGCACAATTGTAGTACAAACAACCAGACAAATTCAACAGAGTGCCCCCCTTCCCCCAAATTAAAAAAAAAAAACCGAAACTCACGACGAGATTACAAATGCAGAAATCTAAACAGAGCAAGAGCGGGACAATCAACGAGCACTAGCAACAAGCAACTCGATAAACACCCAAGCCTAGGGTAGCAATTATAATGCGTACACTTCACAATCAACCGTACCCTTGGCATGCAACATCCAAAGGCGCAAAACGAACTCTCAACCTCACATTCGGGGCATACCTTAATAGTCTTTCCACACTCTGCGAGCAATCTAATGGCCTCCCAGATCAAAAGCTTTGAACTTGATTTTCCCGATGCTCAGCTCTTCCAACGTCAGGTACTGGGTGGGCTGGTGTTGAACCAATCTCTAGAATTCCAACAACAACAATAAAAAAAGCAACCCCAATCAATAACCGAGGCGAAAAACCCAAAACCCTGGTTGTCGATTCCCACCCCAGCACACCCTAGAGTCACTCGCCTAAAAATGAAGTAAGAACAGCGACATGCATCTTGGAGAGCTTGTTCGGGGTGCCACTTGTGACCTTGGCGACGCGGAGGAGGGCGAGCTTGGCCTTGAGTTCCTTGAGCTGGGTCAGAAGGTCGGTCGCAGGAGCAGGAAGCATAGTTGGAGCCGTCGCCGTCGCCGTCGCAGGAAGCAGAGCCGTCATCGATCCGTGAGAGCAGGACCTCTGATCACAGCAATGGGTGAGAGACGATCTAGATGAAGTGGTGCTCGGATTTTTCGGATCTCGGATTCGCTCGCTCGTCAAGAGGGTAGAAGATCCAGATCTCGCTCGCTCATCGCGACGAACTTCGGAATTGATGGAGTGGTGCGAGTTGCGGGGAGAGAGAGACGAGAAGAGAGCCGTCGTCGCGTGATGGAGAACGCTGCAGAAGAGAGGAAAACGTGGAAAAAGTTAGGGTTTTGTTTAGGTTTGGGTAAAATTGGACTTTTAGAAAAATTTTGAGGGTAAAATTGGCCATCAGCACAAATTCATTAACTCTCTTACCAGCATGCCGAAAATGCTGAAATGCCCAAAGCAGGTCCCCACCTGCTTTGGGCTTTCAGCATTCGAAAGGCTAACATTTTGCTAAGTAGTTTTCAAATGCCGAACCAAACACCCTCATATTTTTCCCAAGGGGCTTTGAGGGCTCAAAGCCCCTTGGGAAAGCTGAACCAAACACCCCGAGTCCTCCTCGATGGCCTCGCGAAAAGGATTCACGCCTAATCTGCGTTTGTGGCTGAAACCCTAACTATTAGGGAGGCGTTGAACTGGCTCAAGAGAAAATGGGACGCACAAATGGCACAAGTCGAAGGAGTTTCAACTTGTCAACTTGTCTCCTGAACAATCAGACAATTTAGGGCCTCTTTGTTTGTATTCTTTTCTTTTGTTCATGAACACAGTTTCTGTTTTCTTTTTCTTTAGAGAACAAAAAAAAGAATAAAAATGCATTTGTTTGTATTTTTGTTCCAAATCTATTTTTTTGTTTTCGAGAACAAATTTGGAATAAAAACAAAAACAAAAAAACTTGTTTCTTACTTTTGAAACTCTTTCAAAAACAAATTTTCTCTTTCCTTTTTTTTTTTTTTTTTTCTTCTTTTTTTCTTTGGCCGACGACGCCGGGGGCCGGCGACCTCGCCGAGTGTCACCGGCCCCCGCCGAGGCCGAGCTCGCCCAACCATCGGCGAGGCTCGGTCTCGCCGGCCACCACCAGTCCAGTGTTGCTTGGCCTCGTCGGATTTGGGTGAGCTCGAGCTTGCCTAGCCAAGGCGAGGCTACCGGCCCCCAAATGACCAACCAAATGGAAGGAAAAAAAATAAAAAAATAAAAAAAATAAAAAAAAATTAAATGAAACAAAAAAATGATACAAATTTACCAAACGTGTTTCTATTCTTTTTATATTTCAGGAACAAATTTACTAAATGTGTTCTTCTATTCGAAAATTGTTTCTCGAACGTAAATAGTTTTTTCTATTTCTGTTCCACAACAATTTTGAACAAACGTCGAAAACGTACCCTTAATCTGCGGTAAATTGCATTTTGGGCCAGGCCAAAGCGCCATGGGCTGCACGATCTATAATCCAAGACTACGTTGCTTTATTGGGTCAATTGAAGGGAGTCACCATTTGCTTTGAACCGAGACAATTTAATCGAGCAACTGATTGGGTTGCTAAGGCATATCGGACCGCCTCTCTCCCAATGAACTGGGTGGTTAATCTCCCTCATCCTCTTTGGTTAATTTAATGTATGGATTTAGAATCCTTTTGTAGCTCATCAGTTTCGGGCTATTAATAAAATATCATTAAATTCTGACAAAAAAATATTAAACAACGTCCATTAGTGTTGTGTTATGTGAATTCGATGATGGGAATCTCATAAGAATCAAAACACGTCGGTAAAAAGCAAAAGAAAAGCAAAAGGCATAAACAATTTTAAATTTAGGAATCCCAGTCCCGATTGAACTGGGAATTGCCAGGTTCGAAAAAAGAGCAACCAAGAGCTGGAACCTCTCTCCTTAGAATTGGAAATCGAATAGGATATTGTTCCCAATTTTACGAGGAAACTATGCTCATCCTTAATGCTTGCTGCGACGAACTACCGATGGGAGTGCCGTGAACCTGCAGAAAACGTCTAGAATTTGGGCAAAGGACACTACTTGCCCAGAAAGGTGAGAGAAAGAAAAGACCAGCTTCTTTTGTTGACCTTTGATCCAGTTCTCTCCTCTTTTCTTCTGTCTTTTGCTACGTTGATGGAAAGAACGCATTACAAGACGACCAGAAATTCCCTCGCTTACTCTCTCGTCTTATCTTTTTTTCGTTTCTTCACTGAAAAGAGAGTCCACCCACTTGTCTATTGTGAGCTTGCTTTAATGATGCTTTGTCCGCACATTTAGATTCACAGGATCAGAAAAAAAATTATTTTTTCCTTTGGTTTGTCCATTGATTTTATCTCTTTAATCAAAATACCAACCCACAGATTAATCAAACATTGCCAAAAATTCAACATCATAATATAATTTTCCTAGATTTTCTTTCACACGCTTGCCCTTGTTGAGAATATATGAATATATATTTTCCTCCTTGCTCATTTATGGCCGCATTGTTCTCCAAGTTTTGGAAATTCTCCAATTTTGATAACCCACATACGGCACAGCAATCTTCGGCCACGTGAGGTATTCATTGGGCTTGAATTTCATGATTCCGCAGATTCAATGTGGATATTAAGTTCATAACTTCAAACCACCATCACTGGTCCAATGCAAAAGCAATTAATGAAACTAAAAATAAATGCTCTTTAAATTATATGAGATGCAAATTAGTTATAATATTTTTGTTTAAAGGTGCAAATTAGTTATAATATTTTTGTTTAAAGGTTAAGAATTAATCTTTAATTTTCTATGCAATAAATGAATAATCAGGCTGTCAAAATTTAGGTGTCAAAACTAACTTAAGCACTTAATAGCAAGCAACCTCAACGAATTTTGTTGCTCTCGAAGAACCATACATCTTTCTCTCTCGCCATTTTTTCCCTCGCTCTTTTTGCCCCGCAGCTTGGGTGAGTTGAAACAGGCAGGACTATGATGTGAGAGAGCCACGTAGTGGAGATTGTCGAAAGTGGGAATTTGTGTCTATCTCCGTATACAAAACACGTCGTACCAAGCCAAGGAAGAACTTTTAGTTATATGTTTTGTGGATGTACATGACCTGTGATGGCTTATGCTTTCTCTCCTCCCCTTTTCATAGAAAGGTTTGTGTGATTCTGAATAAGTCCTTAAACTTCTTCGTATAAAGACATTAAATAATGAGGAAAAATTTTCTCCTCCTTAAGAAGAAAAAGATATGGAAGAGAATTGAGGAGAGTTGGGCGTGCGGATACGGACATGTTATATATATCAACTTATCTTGTTATTAGGTAAGAGGGCCAACTTTAACTTTGGAGCTGAAAAGCTCTTTCCATTAAGTGAATTTACCCAAGTAAAAATTCCAAAAAGGGACCCGAAGTGCCATCTTTTTTCTCAAATAAGGATCCAAAGTGAATTTTATTTCAAATAAGAATTTGAAGTAACTTTAGTTATTTCAAATAAGAGCCGAAAAGTGATTTTGATTGTTTTAAATAAGGACTGACCTCGCAAGGTAGGCTAAATTTTCCAACCTAAGTTAAAGGTATTTTCATCATTTGGCACTTCCTCTCCTTTTTTCTTCCTTCTTTTCTTACCTTTTTTTTTCCCTGGTTCTTCTTCTTTCTCTTCGCCGGTGGCCGCCGACCATCAATGATGCCCATAGAGGGTCTGGCAAAGGTTGCCCTTATCGGCGAGGGCCACCCATGCCGGCCACAAGTGAGGGACGGCCTCACCTAGGCATGGCGATCCTCACCTAGGAGCCATTCGCAAGATCGACCCTCATCAATCCTTGGCAAGGGTTTGCGAGGCTACCCTTGCCGATCCGCAAGGGCTCGGCCTCGCTTGGGCCTTGTCTATGGCCGATCGGTCCTTACCAGCGGCCGGCAAGGGGCGAGGTCACCCAGCCCTTTGTGGGCATTGCCAATGGTTGGCCAGCCATCGGTGAAGTGGAAGAAGAAGAACCAAAAAGAAAAGGAAAAAATGACAAATAACAAAAATACCTTTAACCATCAAAAAGTTAAGTCCTTATTTACAATGGACATAGCCATTTCAAGCCCTTAATTAAAACAAACATTATTACTTTAAGTCCTCATTTGAAACAACATCTACTTCAGGTCATTATTTGATAAAGTAATGGTATTTCAGGTCCTTATTTGGAATAAGGTCTACTTCATGTCTTTATTTGAAAAAAAAGATGGCACTTCATCTCCCTCTTTGAAATTTTCGGTCTACCCAATGATCGGTAAGTGGGCCAACTTTAACATTGGAGCTGAAAAGCTCTTTCTATTCGGTGACTCTACCCTATGACCGGACACCAAGGAACCAATTTTAATAACAAGGTTTGTGAAGAAATGCGCGATTTTTAAATGATTGTATTCTCTCTCTTTCCAGTTTGTGGTCCTACCTCTTTCCATTTGTGGGGTAGGACCGTAGGAGCTCCACTAGCGGCAGCACCGCCCTTCATATCCAGCTCTAATATAAGTCAAGAACCAATCTTGTTTATCGAACAAATAGAAAAAAGGCTTTCCAGTCCATAAGAAAATGTATTCTGTGCAGCGGCCGCTCATCCTCGCTTTCACGGTCT
This sequence comes from Eucalyptus erythrocorys, assembly GCA_014182555.1. Lineage (NCBI taxonomy): Eukaryota > Viridiplantae > Streptophyta > Magnoliopsida > Myrtales > Myrtaceae > Eucalyptus > Eucalyptus erythrocorys. Next base: position 28,304,475 of record CM024603.1, on the reverse strand, counting down.
TGGCCACCGTCTCCGGCTCCGGGGCCGTCGCCGACGTCGGCACAGCTGCTTATTACAGATCTCCGTACACTCGTAAGTCCACGACCCAAAAATAAAAGAGAGAAGGATCAGAAAGAGAGACGAGCTTGCTAAATCCCCTTCTTTTCTTGCTGTTGGTTTAGCGACGGAATGCTATAGAGATGACCCGTCCCAGCTTCCTCCGGGCAACCTGTTCGCAGCGGCGGGTGGCGACCTGTGGGATAACGGGGCGGCCTGTGGCCGGGTGTATGCGGTGCGGTGCGTCGGTGGGTCGCCGTCCGTCCCTTCCAACTGCGCGAGCGATCTCTCAATCCAGGTCAAGATCATCGACAACGCCCTCTCGGCGGATTCCTCGGCGGCGGCGTACAAGCAGTCCGTGACCGGTGCCACGTTGGTCCTGTCCGAGGACGCGTTCAACGCAATCGCTAAGCCTTTCGCAGATTCCGTCAACATAGAACTCCAAGAGTAAGGAATCATTCTTGTGATTCTTTTTTCTTGTCCAGACGCCCTGTTCAGATTGAATTGCAGAGAGAGAGAGAGAGAGAGAGAGAGAGAGAGGGTGGGGTTGGAGGAGACGATGCTACCAGTGACTTTTGAGGAGTTAGGGTTTTGGCGTGAGACGTCACTTCGACAGTAACGCGGATTTTTTTAACATCATCTTTCGTGTACGTGTTGGGTTTGATTCTGGAGAGATGATTGGTGATCGGCTCAATCTCGAAGAAATCAACGGGTGACAATGATTTATATAAATTCTGGAGATAGATCGCTATTGATGGCTTTGATTACGAGGGCGACAAATAAACTGTATAATCTTTAACCTGTGGTCCTGCGTAAGCTGTTTAGCAACCACCAAAAAGTACCGACTACCAAGATAAGCATAGGCATAGTGATTTGATAGTTTTGACTGACTGGTTGTTATTGAAGATTCTTCTCTTCCTTTCTTCTTTCTTTCTTTCTTGTTCTTTATCTATCATTCGAAAACCCTCGCCTCAAGGTTTGCGTTGTCTGTTCCGTCTCACCCGTCTAAAAGCACTCGTTTTACCGTCCGGACTGGGGCCAAACTTGGTTTCGGAACGTTCATATCGGCTTTCTTGGTACGAAGGTGATATATTCTTAGGGATGTTATGGTGCAAGATGTGAGAAGATGTGATTGTGCATTTGAAGTATCTAACTTTACCAAAAATGAATTAGTCGACTCAATTCTGCAATCTTATATCGATTGCATTCACTATCTGCTCATATGAATAAATGTTATTGTTCTTGCCCATGACGTTTCCTCCGTTGAAATAGAACACTATCTTGGGGTCTCCCTATTCATTTGTAAAGTGATTGCCGTATCCACAAGGTTGAGTAGTTTTATACCTAGAATGGAATGCTGATATGTATGTGTGGAGGAACATGTAATGAATATGTACAATCAATTTCTCTACCTTGCGATGTGGAATGCTTTACCTAAGCAAATTGGTTATGGGAACATACATTTTAAGGGGGAAGCATTGTTCTAGAAATATAAATTTCAAGGCAGTGCATGGGGTACACATAGTAAATGAACCTTCGTCACGTGGGCTAGTGACAAATAGCACCTATAGGACAACATCGGTGAGGTAATAGCTTTTAGGATTTCCAGTTCTGACTATTGGTCCAAGAATTTTTTGTAAAATATAGTCAAGCTTGGAGTATTCCGTAGGCTTATGTATTCTTCTTAGGCCACAAAAATTCAAAAAATAGAAGCAAAAGGACATCGTTCCGTCGAGTTGGATGGGGACAAGGTGGTTTCTAACTAATCAAGCAGACTTGTTTAATGTTTGCCAAGTCATTGGGAAAGCAATTAAACAATTAAAAGCATTGAACTCACGGAACCTTTGATTGTCGCTATACGTAGAGGACCAACTATTTTTCAACAGAAGGTACTCCTATGCTAACTAGGGGTGTCAGTGGTCAGGTCAAGTCAGGTTTTCATGATACTCGGCTTGACTTGAAATTCTACAGGGCATGCTTGACCCAACCTGGCCCGACTTGAATATTATTCAACCCAAGGGAACAGGTAGGGTTGGGTTGGGCCGGCACCAATTAACTGGGCTCAAATATGTGGTTTCGTCCCTGTTGTGCATGTGGGGAGAGAGAGAGAGAGAGAGAGAGAGAGAGAGAGAGAGAGAGAGAGAGAGAGATTGGGCTGTGGAGGTGTCAAAAAACCCACGTAGCCCCGACCCTAACAATAAAAACATCTAAAAGTCCCTACCCGAGAAAACCTAAGACCCAACCCCAAAATATCCTAATTTTCGGGCTGGGTCAAGTCGGGTTGAGTTGGGCAATGTGGGTTTTTTCGACACTTTAATGCCAGCTTAGGAGATTGAAGCGCTTGTACTAGACACGAGAAAGCAAATATGGTCTGATGTACAGTCTGCATTTTGGCTTTTGTTTTCTTGGGAAAACAAGTCCTTTGGCTGACCGAAAGGTGTGATAAGCTTTTGTCAGATGCCAATCTAAAGGAGCCAAACGATGCAAGAGTCTAGTGTTCACCATTGAAAATCTCATTATCATCGGGGATTTTACGGACTCCAAACAGAAATAAATAGAGAAGAGCGAACCCGACGCACATAGTTCGATGGCGTGCCTACCCTACAAAAATAGATTAACAAGACGATTTTACTAAAAAGAGGAGATCATACATCGAATGAGCCCCATAGTAAGGAATCAGGAAAATCTCTCACGAGACCAAAGAAGGATTTGGGCCTATTGGGCCGGGCTGCCCACTAGCGAAATGCTTCGCCTCGTAAACTCTCGGACCAGACTCGAGAGCTCGGATCAGGCTGCGCTGATCAAGAATAGCAAAAACCTCGTCTCCAAACAGCCTTCGGCCGGCTGGCCCCCGATCGTCCGGCTCCATGAGCCGGTCTCCCGCTTCGGCTCGGCTTTGTTTGACTCACCACTCCTTCTCCTCCTCCTCGTCACTTCCACGAATCATTGAAGCACAAGAAGGAGAGCAAGGCGCCCCGCCTTTGACGCTCGATATTCGCCATTACAGCCTTCTTAGAATCCCGGAGAAAACTGCTTTTTATTTTTTTACTTTTTATTTTAAATATTAACATAAATTTTTTAGTTTTTTGATTTTATCTCAAGACTATCCTTACCTTCACTAGAGTTGAAAAAGAGTTTAATATTTTTTTAATAAAAAAGAAAAATGAAATCCAAAAGCTTTTTATAAAAAAGATTTGCTAAACACCCTTTACGCCAAAATAATTTTACAAAGAAATTTTTTACCAAACATAATGTGCATTTCTCCAGAACTCTTTAGGCCAAAGATATTTGTATATTTTCAAGGTTCATTCCCAAGGCTAAACTAAACGCAGCCTGAAGGAGTTTTGTGTGGCTCTATAGGTTATGGTTGTTCACTTCTTTCTCAAACATCATTTCATGTGTAGAAGAGAATTCAGAAATTAAAATTAATGCGAATAAATGGGGAAAAAAAAAGTTGTTTCCCATTGAATCTTTGAGTTTGCTAATGCTGATGGACTGAAAATACGGGCAAATTCAAATGCAGCTTTATCTTAGCTTGTGTATTCTGACATCACAAATGAACCAATGAACCGGGGATTTTGTTCCTTTTTTGTGTGCTTGCACCAGTCGCTGAACTAAAGTAATTAAAAATCACGCAAGACAGAAGGACTAAGGCTTCTTTCCTAACACGTGAAAGAAGTGTTTGATGTAGAACAAATGAGAAGGGGTTATTAGAACCGGATTGTGTACTCCTAGTAAAGATGCAGAAAATTATAGTGCTTGTGGGTCATCTATTGACCGTAGAAGGTCTTGTAACTATAGAATACCGTAATTTTAGATGGCCGTTGCCTTCTGGGCTTTGTTGTGGTGTTACTTTGTAGAAATTTTGCTTTGATGACCATGGACATGTAGTACTTTGGGAATTTCAGATCCAATTCTAGGTAATTTGCAGGAAAAATTAAGTGATGCTTTTGATTCAAGAGGCAAAATATGGGTCCATTAACTCCGGTATTTGATGCTGTAGTGATATATTTTCAGTTAAACTCTCCTCTGCTGGTCTGGTTTCTAGTAAAGGACAGGGCATCTTATGATTGAGTACAGAACTGCTGGCCTTTTGCCCCATTCATAAATTTTAACTTACCAAGTTACCATCAAGAATTATAGTAATCCCATCCTAAGACCTGCTCATGTTCTATAACCACTTTAAACTATTATTTTATTTTATTTTTTTAGATTCACCTTTAATTGCTGCCTTCTTAGTCCTTTAGCTCTCCGATTTCATGTATAGACCATTGTTTGATGGTTTGGGAGATGCTTTATCTTATGATTATCAAAAACAGAGATCCAAAACGGTTCTTGGCCAGGAAAAAGGATTTCTGTTCAACTTTTCTTTTTTCCAGTTTCAGTTAAAACTTTCAGTTCAATTTCTTCCCCAACATTATCGCTTTTCTTCAGCTTTGAAAAGATGCTCCAGCATCAAGCAACGTACATATCTACGTAGCAGTCATGTTGGCTTCCATGATCAATTCTTCTTGCGTTGGTATATTTATCCAATGGTTGTCCTTACTTCATCTGTTTATCCACCAAAATTATATGTTTCCTCATTTGACTTTTATCTTTTTGTTTATCTTTTTTTTCTTCTCTCCCCAAGATGCGTCTTTTCAGGACACAATTGAATATGCTGATCGACTCGCTGCTGTTGGAAGTCTCCATCCTACTACCTCATCCTAATATCTCCTTCTGGATCGATGGCCATTTGAGCGTGTGGTGGAACCTTTTCCTTGCCGTGGGTGATGAACCTTTCTGAATTTGTCATATTGAGCATATATTTGAAAATGCTTAGTGCTGAATCTCTCTTTCATCCAACAATTAGTAAATTTAGTATCTTGCTTGTAATATCGGTTGGAAAGAGTCAATCCATTTGAGTGAGAATATTATACCCTATCAAATAATGGTAGTAATTCTCATATATTGTGTTTGTATGATAAGTCAAGAAGTACTAATGGTGGACCCATTACATTATTTGGTTAGTCTTGTCTTTGGATGGTTTTATTGTGCTGCTGTCCTTTGGGAGGAGTAGCTTCTGAGAGGATTCACACTTAAACGATGCTAGTAATTCCCATGTATTGTGTTTAATGATTTCTCCAAGGAGTTTTAATGGGGGACCTGTTTCATTTTTTGGTTGGTTTGGTCTTTGGATGGTCTTGCCATGTGTACGTGTTTCCTATGCTTCTGTCCTTTGGAAGGAGCGGCTTGTGAGTAATGACTATGAAGTACCTTTATGATGCTATAGTTCAAGAGAGCATTGGTTTGATATATGTCGGTTTTAGATCACATATGTTTATAGCTTATGCGTCTCCCTAAAAAGAAAGTTCAAAGTTTCAGGACCATACCCAGAGAGACCTTCTGTCCTATACGGTTTCAGAATCCCCTCAACTAAGCCCTTTGCAAAGCTGGGCTGCGTTTGGACCCGAACCTTGACAGCTTCAAAGGGACATAATAGAGCCACGTTTGCGAATACCTGAGCAGAAGCGCTGCTTAGAAATAATGAGACTCCTGTTGTGGTCAACCAACAAATCAGAGCAAAGTTCTTGAAGTACTCTTAGAGTCTGAATTTGCAGCCGCCCTGGATGCCGTATCCAAACAACTTCCGGACCAACCTCTCTAGGGAGAAGAAGGCCCTTGCTCTTTCCAGAGAACTGATAATCCTGACCCATGATAGCTTCAAAGGGACATAATAGAGCCACGTTTGCGAATACCTGAGCAGAAGTGCTGCTTAGAAATAATATGAGACTCCTATTGTGGTCAACCAATAAATCAGAGTAAAGTTCTTGAAGTACTCATAGAGACCGAATTTGCAGCCGCCCTGAATGCCATATCCGAACAACTTGTCGGACCAACCTCTCCAGAGTGAAGAAGGCCCTTGCTCTTTCTAGAGAACTGATAATCCCGACGCCATGCTATTATATTTAATCGGATTAACCTGGAGCATACTAATTAACTTTGGCTATCAGATGGGAAGTCATAGAGTCTGGAGGATACCGCTAAAATAGATTAAGGGAGCCGATTGGCACCAGAGTGATACCGCTAAAATGCCTTAGGCGATCACATGGCTGACCTCACAATGCACTACTAAGATTCAGTTAACTTGAGGTTTTCCTTCTCATTTCTCCATGATGGAAAGAGCATAGATGTGAGAAATGACACCATCCCCATTGATACAACAGAAGAATTTAGACCCTACTCTGTCACGATAATGGTACAGTATGAAATCCTTTGCATTAAGCTACTAACGTGTACAAAAATTGTATCTTTCATAGATTTTAGGCCGGACACTGAATGAAAGTCCACACCCCCTTCTCGTGTAACTTACACAGAGGCACACGCACAGGAGAAAATAACAAAAATGAGAATCATGCAATCCATGTGCAATGGAGCATAAGAAAGAGGCAAATTGGGTCTCGTCAGTAATAAAGCACAAAAGAAATAAATGAGCAATTGTTTCCCCATGCATTATTGGTTAAATATCAGAAGGTACAGGGGAGCACAATGTTGTTGCAAAACTACAAGAATGTTGTTAGAATATTTAAATAATAAATCATGCCTTTAATCTAACAGCTTAAGCTTTTAAAACAGTTGGTAGTAGTCCCACAAAATCTCACATGATATCAGAGTTAGGAGGTCCTGAGTTCGAATCTTCTAGCTCTTGTTTGCCTCCCTAATTAAATTTCCACGCTTGTACTAGACAAAAGACCAGACTAAGCGTGAGGTTGACACTGATCTCACAAAATCTCACAAATGCTGACATTTGGAAAGGCACTAATACAAAACTAATTCTGAATTTTGCGAGTGACTTCCTTAGTTTCAAAATATGGAATAAGAGATCTAAGTGAAAGTGCTCTCCAACTGAACAGAGCGACATATAATGTCGTGTTGGGATTACTTTTATACTTTTTTTTAGCAGGTGAGGTGATGTCCAAACCAGATTCTGAGCACCTTAACTGGGTTTATTTTATTAGACATATTTCAGAGCGCATTCCTTGATGTCGCCCCAATGCATTTTGGTTTTCCACTCTTGGAATGCTCACAAAAAGACTTGATGCATTTGGGGTGCACTCCCCCATATTGACCAAGAACCTTCGAGATTTTACTTTGACAATGCTCTCAAAAAATCTTGAATCCAAAATCAAAAGAGATAGCAAACTCTTTTACATTTAGGCTTTGGGGAGGACCATCCAATTCTCCAGAAAGGATCAATGTAAACCCTCTAATTGTTTTTACTAGACCAACATATCTCCCCAGTAGATAAGCCGATCGATGGATCTATTCTGTAACAGTAGGGATCAACCAAGATAAGCCCATTAGTCCATGTCTTGCTCTCATTGCTTGGAAACCGTCGGTTCTGTTTGCTTGTCTTATTATACTTGCAACAGACAAAAGACTTGGGAAAAAGAGTCGATGGTGTGACAGACTCCAACCTTTGCACGGCGGAGGAACTCGACTGCTTCGTGCAAAAGGTTTGTTAAGAAAAGAAACAACTCTCTCCGTGAATAGGAGGATGGGGTAAAACCGTGTTGATGTCACATGTTCTTCTGTTTTATTTCTTAAGGATTGAGGACGTGGCAAATCTTCATAAGATATCTCAAGGAATATACTTTCTCGTGATTAGACCCTTCGCTTATGTCGTCTATTGAATTTGAAAGGGAAAATATTGACTGTGTGGTGGAACCCTTTCCTTGCCGTGTGGAAGGAACCTTTCTGAACTTGCATATTAAGCATATATTTGAAATGCTCAGTGCTGCATCTCTCTTTCATCCAACTTCTAGCAAATTTACTATCTTGCTTGAAATATGGATTAGGAAGAGTCAATCTGTTCAAGTGAGAATATTATACCCCATTAAATGATGGCAATATTTTCATATATTGTGTTTTTATGGTTAGTCAAGAAGTACTGATGGTGGACCCATTACATTATTTGGTTAGCTTTGTCTTTGGATGGTTTTACTGTACTGCTGTCCTTTTGGAGGAGTAGCTTCTGAAAGGATTCACACTTAAATGATGCTACTAATTCTCATGTATTGTGTTTAATAAATGAGCCAAGAAGTTCTAATGGGGGACCTATTTCATTTTTCCATTGGTTTGGTCTTTGAATGATCTTGTTATGTATTTTAAATTAGTGTCTCAAATTTGAATTTGAATAATATTTGTTAAATTGAATTTTATCGAGGAAGATTTTCAAATGGATTACAAATCAGATTTTTCTTATTGGACATACTTTTGGACGTGAAAAATATCACTACAAGACAAAAGAGTAAATATATGAGATAAAAGAAAAATGAAGAAAAGTGAAGGTTTTCTTCCCTTTACTTGCAGTGTACAAATTCTTCTTAAGGAAGGAAAGAGACGAGGGAGTCCAAAGTCAAAGTCTTTACTTTTGGGCACATAATATAAAAACTAAAGGGAATGTGAAGCCCTCTGCACATCCACGCCGCCTAAGAGTGGAGCCGGGAAAAGAAAAGCTGGAGAGCGCTGCGCGACGAAAGAAATTAAAAAAAAAAAAAAAAAAAAGGGTCGTAGGTCCAGGAGAATAGTCATGCCGCATGTAGCTTTGAACAAAAACGTGAATCCATACGTATGCGGACCAAAGACGAATGCTGGAGTTTTTGATTTTGACGTACGTAGAGCATTTTACTTTGAATTTGAATGTGCGGTAATTTTATATAGTGAATTTATATTCAAGTAGTTATTTATTTATAAACGCTTTGGATTTTGAGTTAAATCTAGATGTGCGAAACACTCGAGCGTGTGAACAATTGTAAACTCTGATTCTCTAATTATAGTGGATTATTTGCTACCGACTCTCCACGTGAACATAGGTATCGATACTCGGACCGAATCACGTAAATTTCTAATGTCCTTATTATTTATTGTTTATTTCTCTAGTAATTTTGCGTTGACGTAAATTACAAAATTATGTCATTTTCCACGTATTATATCCAACAATTTATATGTGTTCTCTATGCTTCTGTCCTTTTGGAAGGAGGAGCTTGTGAGCAATGACTATGAAGTGCTATCGTTTATGAAAATGAGAAAGAGAGAGAGAGAGTGATTTATCTTGACAGAAATCCTTTACCGATCTGATTTCTTTCCTGGACTGGGATGGATGTTGACCAGATCCACATGGAATGAATTATCCCCAAAGTGGCCTGAGGCATATCCCTATGTTTTGAGATATGTCGGTTTTAAATCACATATGTTTATGCCTTGTGTCTCCCTCAATTTTCTTTGACGACGCTAACTTTCTTGGATGGATTGGTTGAGGTTACGGGAGAACCACAGAAGGTTGACAATTTATTCGGTCCGAAGTGTTTAGAACTTAATATTTTGGAGAGAATGCAAGGGGATCATTTCAGTTCTCTGCAGTTACTTTGCAAGTTTTGCATGCGTCTCATCTAGTTGTAAATTTATCACTGATTATTCACGCTGTGCTCATGGTAAGGGCTTATAATGGCACTCTTCCGCATTGTCCTTGCTTGTATTAATGTTTCTGCAGTTGGATACTCTCTCTCACACTCACACAATGTCATGGTGCTTTCTCCCATGTTCCAGGATGGTGTTTCGAGGACAGCATATGGAGTAGTAATCTCCCGGTATCCACCACCAAGACGTGTGTTTCTAGTGAGTCCGAATTCTTTCGGGCAGCTTGGGATCAAAGGTACGGCGCTGGTAAATCATGGTCATACTAGCTAAACAAATTTTGTTGCTCCCGAAGGTGTGTTTTCTTCTGTCCTGACCGAAAGAAAGGTGCTTTTCCTCTGAAGTACTAAGAAACGTGCTATCTTTCTCTCTCGCCATTCCCCGCACTTGGGCGGGTTGGTGCAGGGAGGACTAAAATGTACAAATACGGGGCGGTGGTTGTTAAAAGTGGGAATTCATGTCTGTCTCTATATACAAATACGTCATGTCTAGCTGCGTTCCCCCTCATAATTCGCATGAATCCATTAGCAAATCTTCTAGAGAAGTCAGTGACAGGCGCACGCTAGTGCACCATTAGTCGTTCCTTCTGCAAAAGAGCCCCTAGACATTCAATTTCCAAAGTCCAATGAATCCCAAACAGCAGATAGCATATATCTAAAGAGTTCTCATTGAATAGGCTTATTAAATTGTGTGAATCATTAAAAAAAAAAAGGAAAAAAAGAAAGAAAAAAGAGATATTATTGGAGAGCCGTTAATCTTTATCGACGCATCGCGCTCATATCCAATGGTTTTTAGCTGTAGAATATAATAATTTTTTGTGAGGACAAGATCTATGATAAAACCTTAAAATAAACGTATTAGCACTTTAGTGAGGAGTTCAAATAATTTTACATTGTTCTAATAACTTAAATTTTTAATGTCTATTACGGCATTAATAGTCATAATTTACGAAAAAGGAAAATATTTTTGTAAGGAATTCTCACGGCATTCAAAAATGCATAAATAGCTCCTTATGGCATCATCCTTTAGTATTCATTATCTTCTGTCTTATTTATCATATCAGTCTTCAATTTGCCAAAATCGAAATAAACAACTTCTCCGCTCACCATTCGACACTTGCCTCGCTCGCTTTAGGTCACTCGTGCCGTTCGTCACTCAATGCTCGCTTGGCTTGTTGCTTCCCACTCGACATTCGATGCTTATCATGTTTGATGCTCACCCCACTTGCTCGTCTTTTTTAGTTGACCTTGCTCATTATCGAACCCATTGAGTCGGTATGGTCCTCGTTTGCTTTTTAAGGAATACAAAAAATGTTCTTTATAAAAAAAAAATACACAAAATAAAATAAAAAAAAAATTATTGGTTGGTCTTGGATAGATCCTGAAATCGGACCAAATTCATTGGGTCAGTTTGGTCATCAATCGCTTTTTTAAGGAATACAAAAAATAAAATAAAAAATTATCAATTGGTCTCAGTTAACCCTGGAACCGGACCGAACCCATTGAATCGGTTCGGCCCTCGATCTCAAGCTTAATAGGATCAGTTTTCGGTCTCAAAAATTGAGTATTGTGCGGATTGATCCTAGGATTAGGAGGGACTGGCTCAACCCGAATTATACTCACACTAAGCGTTTCTCATGCGCTTTCTCTGGTGTGAATTTGTTGTCCATTGGATAAGAATCTTCGTACCTTCTTTTTTTGACACTGACGGGGGAGATTTGCTAAATGGGTGCACGCACGCATACGATGAATCATTTATCGAGCTGGGGTTTTCCATGTGCCTAAATTATTCCCCTCGTCAGGATAAGAACAGCCCCACCTGAGGAAATTTACTGTAGTTTTCTCTGAGTTTTCTTTATTGGGCTGTCGTCGACGCCTCTCAACCTGCTATAAAGATTTGGAAACAGAGTATTCTTTCTATATTGAGAAAAGGGAAAGGGACACTAAAAGAAATGTCTCACGTGCAGCAGCCGCAGCAGCTGCTCCTCAGCCTCCTCCTCGCCTCTGTGGTATTCGCAACCGTCTCCAGGGCCGCCAGCGACGTCGGCACGGCTGCTTATTACAGCTCTCCGTACACGCGTAAGTCCTTGACCCAAAATGAGAAGAAGGGAGGATTAGAAAAGAGAGAGGAGCTTGCTAAATGCCCGTTCTTTTCTTGCTGTTGGTTTAGCGACGGAATGCTATAGAGATGACCCGTCCCAGCTTCCTCCGAGCAACCTGTTCGCAGCGGCAGGCGGTGAGCTGTGGGACAATGGGGCGGCCTGCGGCCGGGTGTACGCGGTGTGGTGCGTCGGCGCGTCACAGTCCGTCCCTTCCAATTGCGCGAGCGATCTCCCAATTGAGGTCAAGATCATCGACAACGCCCTCTCGGCGGATTCCTCGGCGGCGGCATACAAGCATTCCGTGACCGGCGCCACGTTGGTCCTGTCCGAGGACGCGTTCAATGCCATCGCTAAGCCATTCGCGGATTCCCTCGATATCAAATTCCAAGCGTAAGGAATGATTCTTCTTCGCCACTTCGGCAGCAACGCAAATTTTTTTTTAATATCATCTTTTTTGTACGTGTAGGGTTTGATTCTGGAGAGATGCGATTGTGCATTTGAAGTATCAACTTTGCCAGCAACAAATTAGCAGAACTCAATTATGCAATCTCATATCAATTGCATTCGCTATCTACTCATGTTGATAACTATAAATTTTATTGTTCTTGTCCATGACGTTTCCTCCATTGAAATAAAAAGTTTTCTCCGAGTCTCCCTATTCAACTCCAAATTGATTGCCAAATTCACAAGATTGAGAAATTTTATAACTAGAAAGGAATGCTGATATGTATGTGTGGAGGAACATGTAATGAATACGTATAGTCAATTTCTTTGCCTTGCGATGTGGAATGCTTTATTTAGGCAAATTGGTCATGGGAACATATACATTTCTAGGGGCAAAGCATTGTTGTGAAAATATAAATTTCAAGGTAGTGGATGGGGTACACATAGTAGATGAACTTTTGTCTTGTGGGCTGGTGACAAATAACACCTACAGGACAACATCGATGAGTTGATAGCTTTCTAGGATTTTCAGTTCTGACGATCAGTCCAAGAATTTTTCATAAAATATAAAGTCAAGCTTGGAGTATTCTGTAGGCTTATCTATTTTGCTTAGGCCACTAAAATTCAAAAAGTAGAGGCAAAAGGATGAGGACAAGGTGGTTTCTAATAAATCAGGCCAACTTGTTTAATGTTTACTAAGTCATTAGAGAAGCGATCAAACAATCAAAAACGCTAAACTCACAGAACCTTTGATTGCCGCCATACGTAGAGGACCAACTGTTTTTCCAACAAAAGGTACTCCTGTGCCAATTGTTGTACCAACTGTTTATTCCCTCGCTCTTTCTCCCCCCGCATGGCGGGTTGGAGCAGGGAGAACTAAAACGTAAGAGAGCCACACAGTGCTGGCTATTGAAAGTGGGAATTCACGTCTATCTCTGTATACAAAGCCCGTCTTACCAAGCCAAATCCCTAAGAGGAACTTCTAGTCATGTGTTTGTGTTGTGGAAGTGCAATGACAAGCTGGGGTTTCGGCATGTCCGGTTGCGTTTACCGTCATAGATCATGCAAATCCATGAGCAAATTTTCTACAGAATACCTAATAGGCGCATGCAACTGCACTATTAGCTCTTCCTTTTGCAAAGGAATTTCTAGACATTCAATTTCCAAAGTTATTGAATTGGATATGATAGACTGTGCATATTTAAAAAGTCTTTATTGAGTAACCTCATTAGATTGGGTGAATCATAAAAAATAAAAAATAAAAAGTAAAAAGAAGATATTATTGGAAAGCTAACAATCTTTATCCACGTGTGTTTTCATATCCATCAGTTTTTAGCTATAAAATATCATAATTCTTCGTGTAGACAATATTAATGATTCTATTTGTAATAGTTGTGGAAGACTGGGAGTTGAGTAGTCAGAGTCAAAGGTGAAAGAGTAAAAAAAAAAAAAGAAAAAACCAGGCTCCTCAAAATGGACGACTGAGAGCCGCATAAAAGAAAGGCGGCGCTCGTCCATTGAACAGTTAAAGCGGGAAAGACAAGAAAAAAAAATGAGAAAATGGGTTGAAAAGATATGTTGCATGGACACGTTACACGTGCTTCTATGTCGTCTTCGACACGTGTCAGAGCGTATCGGACACGTCAACACGTTTGGACACACTCAGACATGTGTTGACCACGTGTCGATTTGTCGATACGTGATCAACTTTTGTCGACACGTTTCGACATGCGTGTTCGAAAGACAATGAAGCATGGAGGCGAGGGCGAGGGAGTAGAGAAGAGGCCGCGAGCGAAGGCGAGCCCGCAACGGCGAGAACGGCAAGAGACGATGAGAAAAAGAGCAAAGATTGAGGCGAGGGCCGTGAGGAGAAACTTCACGAGGGAGGCGCGCGTGAGAGAGGGCGGCGGCGTCGAGTGGGGTGGTGGCGATGGCAGCAAGGGGGAGGAGGAGGAGTTTGCAGCGATGTGCAGCCTCTCGGCGCATAGAGACCGCGCATTCCGCCTTCTTTTTCATTCCCTTTTCACTGAAATTTTTTCTGGGTTACTCCCTTTTTTGCTCCTTTGGCGAGTACTAGTGCTTTTCTTGATCGAGTCTTCGGTGCTTTCGGAGATAGGCATCATGTGGCGAGGAGGAGGAGAAGAAGGCACTGCTAGGGTTTTGACAAGGAAAATAAAAGAATAAAAAAGGGACTTGGCGTGTTGAAGGGGGGAAAGGGAGGGAGGGAAGTGACTGGTTGATAGCCTGCCAAGTGGTGGGGAGGGAAAAAAAGTGAAAATAATTTGGGTTGGGGAAAGAGACGAGGGAAAAAGGGGAATTTGGGTGTCGGGGGTGTGCTGGGGGTGGATTTCGAAAAATAAAAGTAAATTTGGGACAATAAAATAAAATAAAATAAAAAATCTAGAATCTTACCAAAAGTGTTGAAAGATTAGTGTAAATTCATTGTAGGTTATTTTTTAATTAATTATTTATTTATAAATTAGATTCAAATTAATTAAAAATAAAAATATTTATTTAATATACAACGTGTCGCAACGTGTCGAAATTTTCTATTTTTAAGAAATGACGTGTCGACGTGTCGTGTCGTATCATATCGCGTGTCCATGTCACATGTCGATGCAACCTAATTGAAAAGTCAACAATAGCGGAACAAGGAGGCTAGTCTAAATAAAAGACTGAGAGCTAAAGAAAAGGAGCCAAAAAACAGAAAAATGAAAGAAAGAAGAAACAGGAAAAGAGAAAGGGCTTTTGCATAAATGATAGGTCTCGTCAAATGAATTCAACTATTTATTGCAACACTCAATAAGTATTTGCACCTCTTGTTTGTCAATCGAAGTAGTTTTCAAATTTATGGCTTAAATTCAGAATTTTGGAGGGGATTATGTCATTATAAAGCCATGGGATTTGATGAAGGTTGATTTGAAGCAATAGTTTTGTTTGAGCGAAATTTTAGGGTTTTTTGAGATTAAGTTTCGTGTGCTTTTAGCTATTTTGTAATTCATGTAGAGTTTTGTTTAGCTTAATGCTGTTCTTGTTGATTGCAAGATCGTCAACTTATTTAGTTACACGATTCCCAAATGAGTGGTACTATCTCCCTTGAATTTGTAAAACTTATATTTTTGGAAAATGTTACACATGATGATGGCATGTTTTGTTGCATAAAAACCAAATCGAGCATTTACTACTCTTGTTTGTTTGCAAACGTTTAGAAATCGTGCTATGCAAGGTATTATAAAAATAATTTTTTTGTAAAATCTTTGTGATTAGTTTATGAAAGGGTTTATAAATGAGTTGAGAAATGATAGATGGTTATGTTGCAAAAAGTTATTTGTTTGATTTATGACATAGATTTTAGATTTGGATTTCTGATATTGGAGAATGGTTATTTTATGCTTAATATAACTATGAATTTGGTGAGGGGTTTACCGGTTTAGGATATTTTTCTAGGCCGAATCACTAACTTTATAAGTGGAAACTTTGTCAATAGGGAATTTTGATCACTTTATCACCATGTGTTATGTCATGATCATAATTTGATATTGAACAATAAATTGGTCAATGGAATAGATTATCGACATGCAATAAAATAAACCATCAAAATATAAATTATTGAGATTTATCAATGGATTGGACCATTGACGCTATTGTTTTAATATTATTGAGTAGATGGGTATATTTGACTTTTACTAAGCTTTGTTGAAATGAAACAATGCATATATGATTCGATATGTATTTTGCATCTTGATTGGATTGTATACATGCAAAGTAGTTGTTCAATCCACTTAAAAGATATATATATATATATATATATATATATATATATTCACTGGGCTGTGGTTATTTTTTTTATATTTTTTTTTTGGGTCAAAAGGGCTGTGGTTGTTTATTTCATTCATTTTTTGTGTTTATTGATGGGAATTTCGAGAGTTAAATTTTGATGATTTGAAGGCACGTCCTTTGAGCGGGTGTGACAGTCATGTCATTATCCCTATCTGAATTCAGGTGTGACCGTATTAGGACAACGATTTATTAGTTAATTCAGGGGATCCTTCATTTTTACTCCAGCCTCGTTTGACAAAGGGAATAAACGAAAGCATCTCTCATCCGCTTCTCTCCGTGGGACCAGAGCCTCTGTTCCTCCGTTTTCAACGTGGACAGAACTTTTTGGATAAGGGATAATCTAGCTATAAGTCCAACCAGGGAGTCAACTAAGGGAGTGACGTCATCAGGATCGAACGGGCCCCACCATTGGGAATGTACTAGGGCTTTCTTTGAGGAAATATTAGGTACTCTCAAAGGACCACGTCATCCGTGCTTTGATCCATTCACGTGTCGACACTTGTCCTCGAGCCCGCCACGTCCGCTCGCTCCATCTTCTGCGCTTCTATCTCTCTCCTCTCTCTTCTCACTCTCTCCCAAATAACTCTCGACTGATGGCTCGGCTCGGCTCGGCTTGGCTGACAGGGTAATAAATGTGCAACATTTATTGCGGAAACTTTTCTCTTTCCTTCGTTTGAGAAAGAGAACGGCCGTTTGTGCCTCTGTCCTCTCCATTTCTTTCCTTTCGAATTTTTGAATATGAAATTTCTCTCCGCGCTCGTTTCCTGCCGTCGCCGAGCATCAAGCGGCCGTTCCCCTGCCGTCACCGACAAGCCACATTACGGCCGCCGCTACTCCGGTGCTCACTCGCTTCTCTCTTCGGGCTCGTTGTTGCTCCGTTGTTCGTCCCGGCGTTCCCGGGATCGCAAATGCAGCACGTGGAGGAGAAGCAGGCCTCTCTTCGAGCTCCCCTCAACGTCGACGAGCGTCGCCCGCCGAGCGAGACCCCCACACACCGGAAGACTCGGAGGCGAGGTTGCTGGAGAAGCTGGTGCCGTACGCGAAACGTGACGACGACGGCCCTCCACCTCCGCCTCCGCCTCCGCCGATTGACTCCGTCGCCCTCGACTCCGATGCCGACGCCGACGCCGACGCTGACGCCAACGCCAACGCCGATGCCCCTCCGCCGGTTGCCTTCGTTAGCATCGGAGTCCGTCGCCCCTGTCTCCGACGCCGACGCCCCTTCGCCTCCCTCTCGCGACCTCCGCTCCGCTCTCTCCCTCTTTCCTCTGTGGAGCGCCCTTACTGGCCAACCCCGCGAGCAACCTCTCTCCGAGTCTCCGTCTCCTTCGCGGCCAGGTAGACATCGTCCATCTCTCTCTCTCTTTCTGGTGTCACGGATTCTTCTTTCTTATTTCTGTTCCATGTTGATGAGCAAGTGTACTCTAGCTTGATGATGCATCATGGGTAGGTTCGTTTCATGAGATTGAGATTAAGCTACACTGGTGCGGAGGTTGTTCGTAATGGGATGTGCGTCTCTTGTGCCGAATAGAGTGTTGGGTCGTGCCTTGAAGCTCAAAAGATGAACTTCAGTTGTTTCCTTGTTCTGATTATGCTATTAGTCTGTGATATCACAAGTTCATTCGATGTTGTGATTGAAGTTTCGATGTCGGGTTATGTTAATATCGGGAAGGTTCATGCTCTGTGTTAGTTTTTGTTCACACACTGGATTCTCTCTGTGGTGGGTTTGCAGCTTCGGTTTGACCAATCGGCTGGGGCGTGCTTGAGGGGCTTTGATCAACTCGATTCTTGCGTGTTGGCGTTACTTGTACATGTGCAAACATTTATTTTGGTCTTGTGCCAGAGGCTGAAGGCTTTTGGTTTAATTCAAGTAGGTTGTTAGTAATTACTTTCGAATTTTTTTTGTAGGGATTATGTACCGGTATCGTTATTTTACTGACCACGGGAATGAAAAGTGACCATCTCTTAGTGTTTAGTGAAGATCTCTTCTTCATATATCTTCTGCCACCTATCATATTCAATGCGGGGTAAGTTAATTTCCAATTGGAGTGGTGAAGAACTTTTCTCAGATCATCTTACACAGTAGCATTTAGGCATGATTCTTTTTACGTGGTAAGTTTTAGGCATCATTTGTTGCTACATGTTTGTTTTTTCGAATTTGTCTTCAGATACAAGTAACTCCACTGACTGAGATTGGGTTGGATTTTTCCATAATTGTAAATAGTTCCTTGTACTGTAAACAGGCTTCGAAAGAATTGTGACATGGGCTTTATAAACTGTGAGGGATAGACTATATAGATGGACATAAGATTGATCATCGAAGATTTGAATAATTTGATAGTCAGCAAAATGTCCATGTATATTAATCTGTTATACCTTACAAAATATAGAGTTGACAGACAAGTTGTATAATTTAATTTACTGTCTCATCTTCGAACTTTACAGGAAGGTTGCCTATATCTTCTAGGGTTGAAAGTGTTCTGACTATTTTCTATGGGATTTATCTCCTTTCTATTTTCTAATCTCTGTTGAGTGAATAAATAATTTCTTATAGGCTTCTGATATGGAGTTTTGATAAGTTATTTAATGGTGCTAATCATCCTTTTCAGGTTTCAGGTGAAAAAGAAGCAATTCTTTAGAAACTTTATGACCATCATGCTATTTGGCGCTATTGCTACGTTAGTTTCGTGCACTATTATTTCACTACGTAAGTCAAAGGATTTTTACTTCCATTTTTTGGCTCTCCATGTCAAAGGATGATTGTGTATATTGCTTCTTATATTCTTCAATGCCTTGAAGCTTTGCTATTCCACTGATCTTTTTTCCCTAAAGAAAATCCAAGCAGCATTTTGAACTGTTTCCAGGGTTCATTTCTATATGCCTTCTCAGTCTTTAAACTGCATTAGAATTTAATGGCTTAGATAACTCCTTGTTTCACTTTATGTGATGCACTGTCCTTTTCCGGCAAAAATTTTGTTGTTGTAGGTAGGAACTGATATTGCAAGGGTGAATAGATTTGTATGTTTGAAACCATTTTTTGTGATTAAGACATTGCTTGATGGATATTTTAGTATACAATGAATTGATTCCTCCCTTTTATGTAAATGACGTGGTATTTATCAGTGAAATTCACTTGTATGTGTATGTAACCATAGAAGAAGTTAATATGCCTACTTGAAGTACTAAAGACTCTTAAGAACACATGGGTTTGTGTTTGTCGAATTGTGTATTTTACTTTCATCCTCATCATTTGTTTATTTAAGAAATTCAAAACCCTTCTCAAATAAGCACGCAAAAGGGAGAAATTCTTACATAGACAGATAAATTTGCTTGTGAGGTCATATGAGCTATTCTTGTATATTTTTCTTCGGACCTATGCTTGTTTAATAACAATCTTGCCAACTGATGCACCTTACTTGTGATGATCTCAGAACCACAAAAGTTTTCAAAAGATGGATATGAGCAACATATGCAAGTTAATCATCTTGCTCCAGCTTTGCTATCAGTATTGCTTTTGCCATCACTCCTTCGAGGCTCTCCAAGCAGAATTGTCAATGTAAATTCTGTGGTAAGTTTGTGACCACACAGTCCACATTCTTCATCTTACTTTTAAAGTATGGACTGTAGCTTATAGGCAAATTACCATAATCGAGTGGTGAATTAGATATTTGGTCTCAAAGTATCATATTGTGTGGTTGGATTGAGAATCGTGAGATCCTTCATAATAGTAAACATAGAGCTAAAGTCATCTTGAGGAGTCATACTTATCAGATATTTGATTATGGCTTGAAACTATTCTGCAGTAGGGCAGTTAAATAATAGGATTCCTTTGATCCTAAGCAGGCAAACTGGCTTTTGATTTCCTTTAGTTAGTGCTTTCAATGACGCATTAAGTTGGTGCTGCATTATGTTAATCAGGTTGTTCTTGCCTCCATTTGCTAATGGCAGATTTTTGAAAGAATGATTTTCTTGTCTTTGGTTCTTGAATGATGGAAATTTTGCTGAAGACTTGTGATGTTCGATGCTCCATTTAAATGTCGTTGGATGGTTGACCTAAATCCATCTGGTTTGTATGTTAGGATGAATGGCCATATGCTAATTGTTTACTCTAGTTAGGCTGCAAACCTATCAATGCGACATTTTTACTACTGTATTGTCCCAAAACTCTCCCTTTCTGGCTTTGAACCATTGCTCTTATTCCTTTTCATTTCCCTTAATACATTCCTGTTCGATTTTTTGCTTATCAAGTAGTATATTTTCAATACTTCATACTAATATATTATAGGTTATGAAGTGATACTTATTAGAATGTTGATTACGACCTGTAATTATTACTAACGAGGCGAGGTGGCCTCATTCAGGTTATGTTCAGCAGTGTCCTCCATAAACGGCTACATGCTGAATCTGGAATCAGTGTATTATGTGTATCACCTGGAGTAGTCCAAACCAACGTTGTAAGTATGCTGAAATAGTTTTCATTTTGAACACATAAAAGTGAGTACGCCATTAGACTTTGGATGCATATATGTGGTGTCGTGTCTGTGTGCAATGAGTCAATGATTGACCCAACGGGGTGGGTGGCATGGCATCGTTGTCGGTTGCTCAGTTCATAATGACATTTACTTCTGCTACTTTTTTCCATGTAAATTTTCATGAAACCACTGCCACCGGGTCATCCAAGCCCTCTACTGCCTTCATCCTGTATCTGCTGTGATTTGCTTATATGGTTGTCGTTGGCTATCCTATGTAGTTTTTCTTTGCTGAAATGATTGACATCATGATTTAATAGTTGATCTATCTTCCACTTATAATATAAAATAAAAGGACACCGATGGTATAATTTTTTATTTACACCAGCTCTTTTGAGAACAAGATATGAGGAGATATTAAGAATTTGTACAGATTGGTCATTCAACATGGTAATAAACCTGTGTTTGATTGGAGGAGTGCTTGTTTAAAATTATAAAGGCGGTGTTTCTCATATAAATCCTTGTGGGAAGTATTGACTTTCTCTTGTCATATGGATGGATATCTTCTTGTCTGTCATAGTCTTATATGTTCCCTCATGACAAGCTACTGATAGGATATATCTTTTACATTTTCTCAATGAATTGAATGCAGGCGAGGGATCTTCCTAGAATTGTTCAAGTTGGTTATCATTTAATACCCTACTTCATATTTAATCCTCAAGAAGGTTGGTCCTCTCACATGCCAGATTGCTTGCCATTGCTTGCCAAATTGGAAGTCCTAGGGTCATTATGTTGCTGATTCATTAATTTCAGAAGGGGAGTAAACACTTGAATGGAGTTATGCAGGCATTATCCTCTTATCTAGTTTATTATGCTAGCCATTTATCTACCCATTTGTGATTTTTTTTTTCTTTTGTATAATCAATAATCAATTAAAATCTCCTCTTTCCAATTTAAAATAATACGGGGTTAAATTTCACGTCTCACTACTCTTGTAGGTTCTAGGAGTTCACTTTTTGCTGCGACAAATCCTCAGGTTCCAGAGTATTGTGAGTTACTGAAAGCGGATGACTGGCCCGTTTGTGCTTTCATTTCCCAAGACTGTCGTCCAACAAACCCTTTTGAAGAAGCACACCATGTTGAAACCTCTTACCGGGTATGGGAAAAGACATTAGAGATGATTGGCCTTCCTTTAGATTCTGGGAAGAGGCTTATAGAAGGGGAAGATATTAAATGCCGATACGGTGGTCAATAGGGTCATTATCCTCTCTCTTTACGAGGAAGTGCTGGTTGACATGAAAGCCTCTACACAAAATGCTTGTGAATGGCATCTTCAAATGTATTCTGATAGTATTTCATGATTCATGAAGGAAGGAAAAGGCTGACTAAGTAGAGTACTCTAGTGAAAAATTCTCTCTAGACAGTAATTGTTAGGACGAAATCTTCCTTTCACACTTTGTAAAATAGTTTAACATCAGTGAGCCTTATTATTGGAAATGCAGGTGCTTGTTAGGCGTTGTCGCCACTGTTTTTCTCTATTTCTTGCCCAACAACCCTTTTCCAACTCTTTTTTTTTTTTTTTATATATAAAGCTTTCGGAAATAAATTCGTACGTGTTTCCATATTCAAAATTAATTTCTCAAATTTTGCATGCACCTAGTTTGAAACCTCATTGTGTTATTGAGCAAAAAAAATTTGGCGTCCTAACCCGATGCCTCATTTTTTTTTTTTCTATTTCTTGCCCAACAACCCTTTTCCAACCTTTTTTTTTTTTTTAAAGCTTTCAAAAATAAATTCGTACATGTTTTTGTACTCAAAATTAATCCATCAAATTTTGCATGCACCTACTTTAAAACCTCATTGTGTTATTGAGCAAAAAAAATTTGGCGTCCAAACCCGATATCTCTTTTTTTTTTTTTTTTCCTATTTCTTGCTCAACAACCCTTTTCCAACTCTTTCTTTTTTCTTTAAAGCTTTCGGAAATAAATTCGTACGTGTTCCCATACTCAAAATTAATCCATCAAACTTTGCACGAATCTAGTTGAAAATCTCATTGTGTTATTGAGCAAAAAAAAAAAAAAATTTGGTGTCCAAACCCGACGTTCCATTTATTTTCTATTTTCTTGCCCAACCACCTTTTTTGGAAATAATATTGGGTTGTGTTGGATGGCATATCATACGACTGGTGAAGATAAAAGGAAATTGAGACCTACTCATTTTTAGAGGGAATAGAGATTTACATACCATTGAAATATGAAAGTAGATTAATAGATCAACTGTTACACGACATCACTAGGATAAATGACTATAGACACATACTTGCAAATTGTGAAAAATTAACATCAATACGAGATGCTGGACCTAATAGATTATAATGTAAAATAAGTTAGAAAGAGTTGGTTAGCGTGCTTCTTTTCAAAGGAAATTCAGTTCCATCCACATTTTGCAGGTATAGATGGTGTCTTAGGCCAAAATGAAATGGTTTATGAACTACTCACAATCGAAAATTCACTTAGAGGACTTGATATTGTGAAAGCAAAGAAGGACAAGTAAGAATTCATAAATTGCAAGATGTAGAGCTGTATGGATGGCAATTTAAGAGGATAAACTGTTTTTCCGTTTAGTTTTCGTATTGCTCCTTCGCAACTCCTTTTCATTTTATTTTCCACCTTTGATTTGATTTAGTGGAAAAACTAAATGCCAAGTTGCCAAATGGTCTAGCTAGAGGGTTTTCCTAAGAAAATTAAAAAAAAAAAAAAAATCAAACTAAAATGGTCATGAAAGTCACTAATTATTTTGTCTGGCGGAGAAAGTTGGGGCATGTGTACTCTTCTAGGTGGCCCGCCATGAGATTGCGGGGGCCCAAGATGAGCTTATGACCTCTGCTACAACTCACTAACACCAAACAAGACAATTGGCAGCTTTAAGCAATCTGGACATCCACATGCTATAAAGGAATTGAAACTTTATATCATTCAAAAATCTAACTATGTACCGCTATCCTTGAGATTCACGAGTGTCGGTTTCAGAGATGTCATGAATGCATTGACAATGGTGGTTGTTTATTCACAAGGCAAAAAATCAAAGTAGACACTCTTCCTATCTCACCTCACTCATTTCATCTTCCTACCTCAGCTAGTTGAATAATCAAATTCTTAAACCATGATTATTTCATCTTTGTTCAGCAGAAATGAGGACCGGTGGGCTATTTAAATGGTGCAGCTCATTTTCGGGGCTTAGTAATCCTTCATCCATGTGATTGCACATTGGATCGGAATCTGCGAAGAAGTCGTCTACTGCAGCTAGAGATTTTAATTGCTGAGCGAGAGATGAAATAGTCTTCTGGCACCTACAAACTGGCTAGTAGCAACTGCTAGCTCTTGCTCCTGTTTTACATAACAAAACTAAATGAGAACTTAAGGAGGAAACTAAATTCAGACTAAGTCATGATCGCCCATTTAGCATGAATAAAACATTGGTAAGCTGATCCTATCAAATAGTCGATGGTGTCAGCAAGCGCAGTGTTGCTCAAAGCACCACAACCCACAGCAAAAAAAAAAAAAAAAAAAAAAAAAAAAAAAAAAAAGTTCGCCTAGCATGAGAATTTTCTTGTTAAGTTAGTTTAGAAGCACCCAATCGCAGCACTGTAAGTGCTTTTTAAGCTTGAAAATTACATTACATCAAAGGTCAAGTGCTTTGAAGTTCTATATTAACCTCTGAATGTCTTCAATGCTACAGTGAAATTTAAGATTTGTTTAGATTGTGCCACAATCATACAGTTTGTACTAATAAAGTACAAGATGCTAATGCGGCCCTCCTGTTTCTAACATAGCTATATGTCCATATGAAGATCAAAACCATACTGCGTTACTGGAAAATAATCATTTCATCTTCCTTGAGATGGCTATAAATAAATTACTATTCACCTGGGAGATTGAAGTCATATCTCATAAAAAGGCACCCAAATCAGATGTCCAGACACAGGATGTGAATGTACCAAGAGAGGCTTCTCTCTTTTCTCATGCAGATGGAACTCACTCTACATGCAACTGTAACATTGCCACTCAAAATGTAGTAGCAGGTTTGTCGGCAAACTTGATAAATTATGTAAAAGGAGCAATACCATCTCAATAATTTACTCATGTTATCATTCTTTCCATTAGATATAGACTAACATCCACAAGCCATAGAGAACTAACCTGCTTTACTTTTAGCTGTTCATCAGAGACAGCCACACGCTGAAGCTCGATCTCATGCTGCAGTTTGGCATCCCTTTTCATATTTAGATTTTCATCCTCCAGCTCCCCACATTTTGCCTCATTTTCAGCAGACAAAGCATGCTCTCTTTCAACCTCTTCTTGTAGTAATTTGTCATTAAGGAGCAAGTTTTTCATCTCCTCTTCAACATCCATCAGTCTTGACTCTGTTACTTCCATCCTCTCATGGGTAATCCTTGCTTCCTCCTCTGCAGCTTGCTTCGATTTTTGTGCTGTAGACAACATGTTGTTGAGTTATGTCAATCTCATCTCAACCTCATTGAGCTGACTCCATGACGTTTCAAGTTGCTTTTTCCATTGACTTAGAGCCACTCTAGCTTCTCCTTTTCTTCTTCCTTCTTCTCTAATTCCTCCTCCCGCTCTGCCGTTCTATTGATCATGGCTTCAAGCTCAGATTTGAGAGTGACTTCATCAGATCTGTTTTGATCCAGAGCAGGCCCCACTCCATGGCTGCAGCTTCCACTTTCTGCGTCTGGTAAAGCTGCAAGCATTTCCATCTCCAGAAAATCATCCAATTAAATCAAGTTCTCCTGAAGAGACCATGAGATTCTTTCCGAAGGATTTCTCTTTCTAAAAATGGTTGAGTTCAGTTATTAGAGCAGATGCCCATGACTCAGAGTGGCATGGCTCACAATCACTTGGCTCCAAGCAACTCGCTTTCTGCACGTCATTCTCAACTGCAACCAACCTATCCCCTACATCTGATTGGCTATCATCGAAGGACTCTACACAAACCGATGATGCAGAGAAAGACTTAAGATCGTTTGTTGCACTTGCTTTTTGAGACATGGCTCTGAGTCTGCGGCATTCGGCTTCCAGCCTAGCTACCTTCTTATGCTCTCTAAATGCCATTTGCTGGCTGTTTCTGCTGCTTGGGTGCTCAAATCACGCTCAATAATCCTAAGTTCTAGCTCCTTCGACATAGAAAGGACTTTGGCTTTGAGGGCCACATTCTCTTTTTCAGCAGCATCAAGCTTAGGGCCGAGATCAGAACATATAACTGAAGAAGCTTCACTCTTGGCTGCTTGAAGCTGGGCACGGACATTGGAAAGCTTAGTCTCAAGCTCGGCCTTTGTTGATTCCCACTCACAAGTTTTCTTGACCACAGCTTCTTGGATCTTCTGCTCATGCTCTTCCCTCACCTGTCTGAGCTGCCTCACACATTCCTTAAGTGCTCCATCAAGATGATTGATTCGATCTTCTAGTGTCGAGTTCCTTTGTGTTGCAGCCTCCAGTTGTTTCTTTAGCACCAAGACTTCATTTTCAGCCTTCTCCCATCCTACCATTGAATTTCAGAAGATAAAAACTTACGATGGAGTACATAGGCACAAAAATGCAAATCCGTATGCAATGTCAAAAAGATTTAACACAGGAACGGTCGAAGTATATGTCATCCTCAAATCTAAAACTCCATGTGATTTCACTCTTGCTCTGATTGAAAGCTTCCAATCTTGTTACCCTGACATTAGTGCTAGTAAGGCTAGTATCCTCCTTCACTTTCTCCACTTGCTTTATTGACGTCTCGGTTGCAAGACTGGAGGAGGAGGAAGTAGTTATCGATGATGATGGTGGCGCTTTAGGTTGTTTGGAGCATTTCTGGAAGAGGGGGAAGTCCTCATCCACTCGGGACTCTTGGTCCATTACAAAGCCAAGAAATAACTAATTACAAGCTGCCTTTTTTCTAAGAGGATGGCCAGCAGAGCAAGAATCGAGTTGATCAAAGCCCCTCAAGCACGCCCCAGCCGATTGGTCAAACCGAAGCTGCAAACCCACCACAGAGAGAATCCAGTGTGTGAACAAAAACTAACACAGAGCATGAACCTTCCCGATATTAACATAACCCGACACCGAAACTTCAATCACAACATCGAATGAACTTGTGATATCACAGACTAATAGCATAATCAGAACAAGGAAACAACTGAAGTTCATCTTTTGAGCTTCCAAGGCACGACCCAACACTCTATTCGGCACAAGAGACGCACATCCCATTATGAACAACCTCCGCACCAGTGTAGCTTAATCTCAATCTCATGAAACGAACCTACCCATGATGCATCATCAAGCTAGAGTACACTTGCTCATCAACATGGAACAGAAATAAGAAAGAAGAATCCGTGACACCAGAAAGAGAGAGAGAGATGGACGACGTCTACCTGGCCGCGAAGGAGACAGAGACTCGGAGAGAGGTTGCTCGCGGGGTTGGCCAGTAAGGGCGCTCCACAGAGGAAAGAGGGAGAGAGCGGAGCGGAGGTTGCGAGAGGGAGGCGAAGGGGCATCAATGTCGGAGTCGGAGGCGTCGGACTCCGACGCCGACGGAGGCAACCGGCGGAGGGGCGTCGGCGTCGGCGTCGGTGTCGGCGTCGGCGTCGGAGTCGAGGGCGACGGAGTCAACCGGCGAAGGCGGAGGCGGAGGTGGAGGGCCGTCGGCGTCGCGTTTCGCGTACGGCACCAGCTTCTCCAGCAACCTCGCCTCCGAGCCTTCCGGTGTGTGGGGGTCTCGCTCGGCGGGCGACGCTCGCCGACGATGAGGGGAGCTTGAAGAGAGGCCTGCTTCTCCTCCGCGTGCTACATCTGCGATCCCAGGAATGCCGGAACGAACGACGGAGCAGCAACGAGCCCGAAAAGAGAAGCGAGCGAGCACCGGAGTAGCGGCGGCCGTAATGTGGCTCGTCGACGACGGCAGGGGAACGGCCGCTTGATGCTCGGCGACGGCAGGGGAACGAGCGCGGAGAGAGAATTTCAGATTCAAAAATTAGAAAAGAAAGAAATGGAGAGGGACAGAGGCACGAACGGCCGTTCTCTTTCTCAAACGAAGGAAAGAGAAAAGTTTCCGCAATAAATGTTGCGCATTTATTACCCTGTCAGCCGAGCCGAGCCGAGTCGAGCCATCAGTCGAGAGTTATTTCGAAGAGAGTGAGAAGAGAGAGGAGAGAGATAGAAGCGCAGAAGATGGAGCGAGCGGACGTGGCGGGCCCGAGGACAGGTGTCGACGTGTGAATGGATCAAAGCACGGATGACGTGGTCCTTTGAGGGTACCTAATATTTTCTCGGCTTTCTTTATTGGGCTGTCTTCTCGGCTTGAAACCCTGCTACAAAGATCAGGCAAAAAGGCATACTTCTTAATTGAAAAAAGGTAAAAGGGACATTAAAAGAGCACCTTCTGCGCAGCAGCAGCAACTGCTCCCTAGCCTCCTCCTCGCCTCCGTGATCTTGGCGACCGTCTCCGGTGCTGCTGGCAACGTCGGCGCGGCTGCTTATTACAATTCTCCGTACACACGTAAGTCCTTGACCTAGAGGAAAAAAAAAAAAAAAGAAAAAAGAAAAGAGGGAGGATCGGAAAGAGAGGAGCTTGCTAAATCCCCTTTTTTCTTGCTGCTGGTTTAGTGAGGGAATGCTATGGCGATGACCCATGACAGCTTACTACGAGCAACCTGTTCATGATCTTCTTCATCATTGTAGGAGACGACATGGGCATTGAAAGAGTATGAATTTGAGTTTCATCGCACACACAATCGGTGTGGAGATTTGTATTATATTATATTATGTGCATGAGGGGGAAAAACATAATTAAAAAGATTTTACAAAGATAACAATCTACAGTATCAGTGACAGCAATCTACAGTATCAATACAAATTATGAAAGATTTGCTCTATTAAAGGAATTGATACAAATAGTGGAAGATTGGCTTAATCAATGGGATTGGCACAAATTGTAGAAGATTGTTGTATCATTGGAGATTTGCTTTATCACACCCCCTCAAGTGAAATGGTGGCGGAGTTACTATGAGCTTGTCACGTAAAATAAGAAACCGAGATATGGATAGAGGCTTTGTCATTATATTAGCCATTTAAACTTGTGTAGGAATGAAGCGAACTTCCAATTGCTTCTTTTTAATTAAATCACGAATAAAACGATAGTCGATTTCTATGTGCTTGGTTCGAGCATGAAAGATGGGATTGGTAGCCAAATAGATTGCCCCAACATTATCACAAAGAACAAGTGGTGGCCGATGTAGAGTGTATCGAAGATCTCGAAGGAGTTGTAATAGCCATAATAATTCAGAGGATACGTTAGCCACCCCTTTGTATTCTAATTTAGTGCTGGATCTAACAACGGTTGGTTTCTTTTTAGAACTCCAAGAAACCAAGTTGGGAATAAAATAAATGCAATAGCCACTTGTAGATTTTTGGTCATCAGGGCAGCCAGCCCAGTCAGCATCCATAAATGCAGTGAAGGTCAATTGATGAATAGGTCGCAAGGTAATGCCATAATGAATAGTAGCCTTGAGATGGCGCAAAATCCATTTGACCACTAACCAATGATCTTTAGTTGGACAATGCATAAATTGGCACCCTTTTTTGACAACAAAGGATATATCTGGCCTAGTAAGAGTGAGGTATTGCAATGCCCCAACCGTACTTTGATAAGTGGAGACATCAGTTAGTGGTTCACCACTTTATTTCGACAATTTAGAAGCCGAGGGAGCCATAGGTGATAAGCAAGGTTTTTCATCAGCCATGCCTGTATGGTTCAGAAGAGTGGTGACATACTTGGATTGAGTGAGGGACAACCCAGTAGAAGATCTATGGGCTTCGATGCCAAGAAAGTATGATAAATTTCCCAAATTGGTGATTGCAAACTCAGTGCCAAGGCGAGTAATTAATTCAGTGATGAAGGAGATAGAGCTCCCAATAATAATAATATCATCCACATAGATGAGGAGAAGTAGAATGTGGTTAGAGCGATGTTGTATGAATAATGAAGAATCAGCAGTGGAGGCCACAAACCCAATAGTTAACAAATATGAACTTAGCCGAGAAAACCATGCTCTTGGGGCTTGTTTTAGCCCATATAGAGCTTTTCGAAGACGACATACATGGCCAGGATAATGCGGATCAACAAATCCTTGGGGTTGCTTCATGTAGACTTCTTCTTTAATGGTGCCATAAAGAAAGGCATTCTTAATATCCAATTGATGTAGAGACCAGTTATATGTGATAGCTAAGGAGAGAATAACTCGAATTATTGTCGGTTTGATAACCAGACTAAAAGTTTCATCATAGTCCAAGCCAGCCTGTTGAGTAAAGCCCTTCGCGACGAGTCGTGCCTTGTATTAATGGAGCCATTAGACTTGGTTTTTAGGCGATCAATCCACTTGCAATTGACCACATTCATGAAGGGTGATGAGGGACCAATTCCCAAGTGCCATTTTGAATGAGAGCATTAAATTCACTGGCCATAGCTTGTTGCCAATTGGGGTCTTTGTTTGCAACGGAAAAACAAGTGGGTTCGCTAGGTGTCAAGCTTGAGTGAAAACAAGAACAAAGTGGATGCTTAGTGGAAAGAAAAAACTTTGGTTTACGAATGTTATTTTTTAGATGAGTGACCATTGGATGGGTAGAAGTTGGCGGTTGAGGTTGAGAAGATTGTAACGGTGGAACTTCTAAAGAAGAGGATCCAAAAGATTGCTGAATATGTGATAAGGAGTCATCCATGATAGTAGATGGACTTGATAGAGTTGATGTGGTGGTGGACACCCCATGAAACTATGGGGGCTTAGTAGAGGAATAACCAACACAAACAAGAGAACTAGGCGATGGTGATGACAATTGACTAGATTGTGAATGAGCAAATGGGAAGAAGTTCTCCTGGGAAATCACATGGCGAGAGACATATATTCAACCAATGCTATGATGAAGACCATGATAGCCACGATGATGAGGAGAATAGCCAAGGAAGATACATTGCATTATTCTATCATCAAGTTTATTGCAAGTATAAGGGCGTAGCCAAGGGTAGCATGCACATCCAAAAACACGCAATTGTAAATAATCGAATTTCTGGCCAAACAATTTCTCATAAGGAGATAATCCACTCAAGACCATTGTAGGCATGCGATTAGTTAGAAAGACTGCAGTGAGGAAGGCATCATTCCAATATATACGAGGAACAGAAGCTCGGGTAAGCAATGTGATGCTAGTTTCCACAATATGACGATGTTTGCACTCAGCCCGACCATTTTGTTCTTGCATGTGCAAGTAGGAAAGACGATATAGGATGCCATGAAGACGGAGATAAGGATCAAATTTCTTCTACTCACCACCTCCATTAGTTTGAAGTGTCTTGATCTTACAATTGAAATATTTTTCCACTTGGGATTCAAATTGCACAAAAGTAGATAGTGCATCAGATTTCACAGTGAGTGGAGAAAGCCATGTATATCCACTATAAGCATTGATAAAAATGATATAATAATGAAAACCATTAATTGAAGTAACAGGAGATGGTCCCCATAGATCATAATAAAGTATCTCTAAAAGAGCATTACAAGAAGTTGATGATCTAGTAAAGGGAAGACGACGCGACTTGCCCAAGTGACATGATTCACAGAAACTAGATGAGGAAGACGGAGGTATCGACAAGCCATGCTTTGAAATAACTGAAGAAGTAATGCGGGCAGTTGGATGACCCAAGCGCTTATGCCAAATAGAAGTAGAAACTCGTTCACCAATGAAGTAGGATGGAGCTGGTGATGATTTATTTGACTGTAGAGGGACCTTATCGGTGGTACATGCATTATTAAGATAATAAAGTCCATTCTTATGTCGGCCTTTGAGAAGGAGGTTCCCCAAGGATCGATCCTTAACACAACAAAAAGCAGGATGAAATTCAAATACCACATCGTTGTCTTTGGTAAATTGAGAGACTGATAATATATTCTTCTTGATAGAGGAAACATGATAAATATTTTGTAGTTTAAAAGAACTAGTAGGAGAATGTAAGATGGAAGAAACGATATGTGATATTTGCAAACCTGACCCATTTGCAGTGCGGATTTGATCAGTGCCAGAATAGTTGCTCCGAATGTTCAAATTTTCCATATCAGCTGTAAGATGATGAGTGGCACTAGAGTTTGGATACCGGTATGGATCAAATAACTCACCAGTTGAAGATGCATACATTGCAGATGGAGAGCCACTATTAGCTTTATAGCCAGGATAAAATCGCCGGTAGCATTGGAGAGCTGAGTGACCTGCACGACCACAAACCCAACAAATGAGTCGAGAATGAGAGGAACCTCCTTCATAAAAATTGCGACCACGGCCTCGACCACGCCCTCATCCTCGACCACGTCCTCAACCATTGGAGGGAGGATTCGAGGCAAAAGATGATTTGACCGCAACATTCACGATAGGAGAAGACTCCATTGGAGATTCAGTGGTACATCTTTGAAGAATAACTTCCTGATTGTAAAGCAGGCTGAGGAAGTCATCAAGAGGTAATGGATCAAGACGAGATGTGACTGAGTTAATGAATGCATCATACTCTAAACCTAGGCCATCGAGGATGTTGAGAACTAATTGGGAATCGAAGATGGGATGAGCAGCGGCAGAAAGTTGATCTGCAATATTCTTGGCTTTTTTAACAAAGGCTTCCATGGAAAAAGAGCCCTTCTTTAGAGATCAAAGCTAATATTCTTACTGCATTATGCAAGCTTGAGATTGAGGACCATAAAGTTTCTCAAGTGAGGTCCAAACATCATGAGAAGTCTCAAGACTGATAATGTGTGAAAAAACTAATTCAGTAAGAATGGAGAGGATGCAATAGAGGATAAGTTGGTCTTGATAATGCCATGCGGTATGATCAGGGTTGTCGATCACATTATTATCAGCATCAGTGATAGTGGGTGTCGTACAAGGATATGAGCCATCCACAAATCGAAGATACCCATGAAGACAAAATAAAGGAAGAAATTGTGCTCGCCACGGAACGTAATTGTTGCGATCTAGCTTGATTTGGAGAACATGAGATATATTGCCAAGAGCAAAGGGTGGTTGGGAATGGGATAACAAGGATGAAGAGTTAGCAGCGGTGATGGCAGTAATGGTGTTGGAGGATGTAGAAGAAGACATTGTAGTGGAGAAGAGAAATAAGATGAAAAAAAAAATTTGTGAAGCTTTGATACCATGAAAGAGTATGAATTTGAGTTTAATCACACACACAATCAGTGTGGAGATTTGTATTTTATATATATATATATATATATATATATATATATATATATGTATATGTATATATATATAATATGTACATGAGCTGGAAAAATACAATTAAAAAGATTTTACAAAGATAACAATTTACAATATCAATGATGGCAATCTACACTATCGATACGGATTGTGAAAGATTTACTCTATTGACGAAATTGACACAAATCATGGAAGATCGGCTCAATCAATGGGATTGGCACATATTATAGAAGATTGCTGTATCAAGGAGATTTGCTTTATCAAGCGTAACAATGTCTTATTACATTCAGCAACGAACACGAAGATCAAAGCTCAAGCAAGCGAAAAAGTGGGAATTCATGTCTATCTCTATATACAAATACGTCATGTCCGGCTGCCTTCCCCCTCATAATTCGCATGAATCCATTAGCAAATCTTATAGAGAAGTTAGTGACAACTAGAGGTGTGCATGGTCCGGGCGGGTAGTTCCCTACCTAGAACTGGGAACGCCCACTAATGACCAGTTCCGCAAAATTGAAACCGGGATCCACCCGTTTGTTGCATGGATCCACCGGGGAACTAGTCCGGTTCCCGGGTGGATCCATGGAACTGATCTTGACGCGAAACAATTTTGGTTTTCAACATAGAACAACTACGTGACATCAAAGCAAGCCAAAGAAAGAAAAACCAAATTTAAGTACATGAAACAAACTCATCAAGTAGAGTAAATTAGACAATGATGTAACAATCACAACAAGATTCTTTACCAAAAAAAAAAAAAAAAAAAAAACAATTGCAACAAGATTCGCCTAAAACTTCATGACTTATAAAGCTTGTGAATCCCAAGTTTTGAGCTCTAAAATTCCAAGTTCCAATCTCCTAAAAGTAAAACAATAATTAATAGATGATTGCTCAACATTAGTAAAAATTGAACTCAAACAATTATTGAAAATCTCACCACATATGTTCCTCCCACTTCAACCATTTGCAGCGTTTTTATAGGGTTGTCTTGGGCAAAGTTGGATGCAAATCGAGTTGATTATGCTTTACGAACTTGACTTGTACATACCAACTCTGCATGAGATGACCTACTTGATTTTATTCAAACGCATGGGCTTCTAAAAGAGGGGTTTGGAATTCAAACACAAGCGGAGAATAGCATCGGTGAGGGTAATTTAATGGAACCGAGCTCATACAAGAAAGCGCTTGCGTCAATCGGCTCGCAAGTGTAATCGAGTGACGGACCGACTCCTCCGTGTGTTTACAAGTGCAGGAGTCTTCTAAAATGATCTCGTGGCCTCAAAAGTCAGAGATCTAGGGTTTGTTTTAGTAATTTTTTTAATATTAAAAAAATTAATCGGTCTGGTCCGGGTGGGTGGACAGGCGGATCCACCCATGGAACCGAGAATCAGACCGGTTCCCTCAAGAACCGCCGATTTGGGCGGTTTCGGTCTAGTTTCGAGCAGTCCAGGCGGATCCCAGTTCTTTTGCACACCCCTAGTGACAAGCGCATGCTAATGCACCATTAGTCGTTCCTTCTGCGAAAAAGCCCCTAGACATTCAATTTCCAGAGTTCGAAGAATCCCAAACAGCAGATAGCATATATCTAAAGAGTCCTTATTGAGTAGGCTTATTAAATTGTGTGAATCATAAATGAAAAAAAAAATTAAAGAAGAAGAAGAAGAAAAATGAGATGTTATTGGAGAGCCGATAATCTTTATCGACTCGTCTTGCTCATATCCATTGGTTTTTAGCTGTAGAATATCATAATTTTTTGTGTGGATAGGATCTATGACCATGTAAGCATAACAATTCATTAATTCACGCATCCCTTCATATCTTTTAGCTTAGTTTGTGAATGGGAATTAAGGAACACATTTCTCACTTCTCCCCGTGTGAATTCGTTGTTCGTCTCAAGCGGGAGTTATAAACACTAACAAATGGTGTAAGCCAAACTCAATAATCTAGTAAGAAGTGGCTCTTAAAAGAGGAAATTGAAATCTTATGAAGAAGAGAGGAGATGTTCCGGGGTTAAGACCCCGAGTCAATTGGCTAAGATGGGGGATAAAAATATGAAATAATTTCATGCAGCTACTATCCAGAGGAGACTAAAAAATAGAATTACCTTGCTGAAGAAATCATCTAAGCCTTGGATGAGGGACACGTAGCAACTTCAAAACCTCACGATTTCTTTCTTCAAAGATTTGTACACTTCAATAGGGCTTAGGAATTATCCACCAATATTGGATCAATGCCCCACAATAGTTGGGAATAATATAAATTAGGGGTGTGCAACTGAACCGGGTATACCCGGGAACCGAACCGGCTCACCCGGAAAACAAGGTTGGGAACCGATCCAACAACCGGTTCCCAAAATTTGGAACCGGTTTAAATTGGTCCAAGAACCGGTTCCGAGTGATTACCCAACCGGGAACTGGTTGCCGAACCATTTTTAGAACCGATTTGGGAACCGATTTTGTAAGTAGAGATCCAAAACTTTATTTTTTTCCCTTGATTTATATTCTCACTCTTGCAATCACATAACGTTTTTCCTCCTGGCTCTCTCAAACACGCACGGCACTCCTCTTTTGTTGTTCCTCTTCCTCACTCGCTTCCCTCCCTCACCGGCTCCCTCTCACACCGTCTGACGAATAGACAGCGTTCGTCGCCGCCAAATTCTTGTATATCACGTGGATTGGCTCGTTTAATTTCTCTTTTGTAGGATGAGTTATGCTTCCATAAATTAACAGTTTCATGTAGTAGTTGTGAAAATAAGAATAATATTATACCTATATTTGTTGCTAATATTTATACAATGTTATGATTTTTGCTTTGCCTTATGATTTTATTTATGATAATTAGCCCTGTGAATTCTTAATTTTTTACTTAGTCAAAAAGTTCATGTATTTATATATTATAAGTGCTTAATGTTTCAATACAAATGATGAGGATTACGTTATTGTCTCGTGTATTAATGTAAAATTTGAAGTCGTATAGAATATCGAAGAGGTTGCAAAATAAGTTCTAGTGGAAACGGGGTTAACCTTATAACTTAACCGGAAAAACAAGGTAGGTCGGGTGCAGGGTCCAATACAAACAGTTGTATACCCTACCCACCCTAGACTCGATCACCCTTAATATAAATGAATGTCTGGTAGTGGAAGTAACTTTGGAAGAAGTACATGATGCTACACAAAAAGCTCTTGGTTCGGATGGCTTAAATGGGAATTTCTTTCAACACCATTGGGATATAATCGGTAAGGACATTTTTGAAGAAGTAAGGGGTTTTTTTCAGTTAGGGGTATTGAAACCAACCCTTAATAGAATCCATATAACCCTAATTCCGAAGATACCCAATCCAGAAAACTTGACCAATTTCGCCCTATTAGCCTTTGCAACTTCGCATACAAGATTATATCGAAGATTATGGCAAATAGACTTAAAAAATGGTTGCCGGTGCTAATTTCAGGAGAACAAAGTGCCTTTGTCAGTGGAAGATGGATCTAGGATAACATATATATATATATATATATATATATATATATGTATATATTGTATAGGAGGTGCTACACTAGTTGCGAATGAGGATAAGGAAAAAACATTTTCAAGTGGTGCTGAAATTAGACATGCAAAAAACCTATGATAGAGTAGAATGAGATTTCCTAGAATGATGCTTATTGAAAATGGGTTTCTGAGAAAAATGGATCAAGTGGATTATGCAATGTTTTACGACGGTCTCTTTCAGCATCAAATTTAATGGAGAACCCCTTCATTATTTTAACCCTTCCAGAGGTATTAGACAAGGGGATCCATTATCACCCTATCTCTTTATCTTGGTGGCAAACTGTTTGTCTTATTTGATGGAAAAGGCTCTAAATGATAGGAGTATAAAAGGAATCAACTTAAATAGGCATTGTCCCACCTTGTCCCATTTATTATTTGCGGATGACTCTATATTTTTTCTAGATGGGTCCATATAAGAATGTCAAAATTTCTCAGTTGTGCTAAATCAATACTGTTATGCCTCAGGACAAGCAGTAAATCTAAACAAATCAAGTATTTTTTTCAGCAAAGATTGCCATCAAGTATTAAGGGATAATATGGCTAGAGAATTGAGAGTTCCAAAGCTAGATCGAACAGGAAAATACCTAGGAATCACCTCAGATTGGGGAGCCTCAAAGAGATAGATGTTTGCATGGATTTTAGGGAATGGTAAACATGAAATTGGAAGGTTTAAATGAACAAATTATATCAAAGGCGGGGAAGGAGATCTTCCTTGCGCCTCCTCAAATCCCTCCCCGAGAAGGTGGGGGTTTGAACCCCACATTACCAAAATATGCTATGTCAATTTTTAAAAAATCTCAATTTTTAAAATCTCAATATCAGTTTGTAAAGCAATTGAGAAGAAAATAACCAACTTTTGATGGAAAAACAGTGAAACAAGAACTGGTTTGCATTGGAAGAAATGGGAAATTATGAAATCCAGGAAAGATAGGGGAGGAATGGGTTTCAGGGATCTACTTACTGTAAACAACGCCCTCCTAGGTAAACAAGCTTGGAGATTGGTTAAAAATCCGTACGCATTATGGAGCAAACTACTCCAAGGACTCTATTTCTGTCAAAAAAACTTTTGGCATCCTGAGAAAGGAACCAAGCCTTCATGGGGATGGTGAAGTCTGCTTATAGGAAGGGAGGCCATATCAAACTCACTGAGATGGTCAATTGGAAATGGACAAAAAGTCTACATTAGAACAGACAAATGGCTAAAGAGAGGATTGATTGGGGGGGGCTGGCAAATAGAAATGATCCACAAAAAGTTTCCGAATTGATGAACTTTGCAATGGAACAATGGAATGAGCAACTTATAAATAATCTCTTTGATGAATAGACTACCCAGGGGATCCTTGCAATTCCAATCAGTAAGCTGATTTCAAATGATGAACTAGTATGGACAGGGACAAAGAATGGGTCCTTTACAGTAAAAGAATGGCTACAACACATTGAGAGAACAAGTGACAGCCAAGGTAGCAACTAAACACCCTTCTTCTTCCTACCAAGCACCAAGAGCACTATGGACTGCTATATGGAACATGAAGATTAGCCCTAAAGTTAAAATAATTTATCTGGAATGTCTGCCAAAACGCGATCCCATCCAAGGAGAATTTATGGAAAAGAAAGATCTTACTTGACCCCGCATGCGACCTTTGTCGAGAAAGGGTGGAAACGGCTGAGCACATCTTCCTCCTCTGCCCTTGGACCGCACAAGTATGGAACAATCCGGAAGTAAAAATCTAGAGAAGAGTACAAGAGGTTATCCAAATTGATGCGTGGTTGGTATTTTTTATAAGGAAGAACACTCACTTACCGTCCTTGGAAGTGATTTCAAACATCATCTGGCAAATTTGGAAGGGGCAAAATAACCTTATTTTTCAAGGAAGGAAGCCGAATGCCTACAACATAGTAGATCTAGCCTGGTTTTAGCAAAGAAGCTGTGAGAAATGGGTCTGTCAACACCCTCAAGCAAGAAAATCAGAGGAAAATGACATACCTCAAATTTGGCATCATTCGCGACTCCTTCGATTGCCTTGTCGACGATTTTACCAAGACAGTTTGAGTGGCTTCAGTTGCTCAACTAGAAACCCTAGCTCTGGTAGAAGCTTTGAAGTACATCAAGAAGATGTAGATGGGTGCTATTTTTGTAGAGTTTGACTGCCAAAGCTTGGTACGATCTCTAAAAGAAGCAGAAGACTTCAATTGGGACGCACGTGGTCTTTGGTCAGAGTGCAAAGATTTGCTGCAGAATCTATCGCTTGTGGGCCTTCATTTCTATCAAAGAACTTGCTAATGGAGTAGTAAATTGGGCCGTGCGCAAGCATAGAAAAAAAAACATTACCACCCAATTGGCTTTTAATCTCCTCCTCCAGCCCTTTGGGCCTTACTATGTCATGACCCCCACTTTTGGGAGCCATTAGTTCTACACCAGTTTAGATATAAATAAATAAAACTTTGATTTTGACCAAAAAAAAATCATTGTCCGTTAGGTCAGAATCTTCATAACTTCTTTTTTTGACATTGACAGTTGAGATTTGATAATGGGTACATGCATGCATATGATGAGTGGATTAGTAATTGGTCAGTCGATTAATAATTTATTGAGCTAAGATTTTCCATGTGCCTAATTCCCCTCATCAAGATAAGAATGGCCCCACTTGGGGGAATGTACTAGAGTTTTCTCAAGTTTCGTTTATTGAGCTATCATCTCCGCCTTTCAGCCAGCTATAAGATTTGGAAAAAGAGTATCTTTATCGAGAAAAGGGAAAGTGACATTAAAAGAAAGGGAAAAGACTATAAAAACCCTAAACTTTCTTTCAAAGAAAAATTTACCCTAAACTTTTTTTTTGCAAATAAAAAAAATCCCAAACTTTATAAATCGTGATATATTTACCCCCATCAAGGACATTTTCATCTTATTTCTTTTATGTTTTTATTTTTCCTTTTTCTTTTTTTTCTTTTTTTTCTTCTCTCTTCCCTTCGCTAGCCATGGCAAGCTGACGGAAGGAAGCCGAGTCAGGCGAGGGTTGCCCTAGCCAACCCAGGCGAGGACGGCCCTCACTTCGTTAAACCGAATTTTGTTGAGGAAGATTTTTTAAAAGGATTACAAATCAGATGAAATCTTTATTTTTATTGGACTTTCTTTCGAACGTGCAAAATAAGCAACGAAACAAGGAGGATATGTGTTGTCACTAGAAGACAAAAAAAAAGGGGGCACACTATATTTTTATTATCTATTTATCTTTAAGGGAGATAAAAGAAAAATGAAGACAAATGAAGAAAATTGAAGGTTTTCTTCCCTTTACTTGGAGCGTCCCACTCCCATTGAAGAAAGAAGCACATGGTGGGGCCCAGAGTCAAAGTTGACTCTGGGCACACATAAAAAATGTTCTTCCTTTGGTGTGGAGCTGCGAGTAACCCAGAGGAGCCGTACATAAGAGAAGCCCGCTGCACGTCCACGTCGCCTGAGTGAGGAGACATGAGTTTTCTAAAGCCGCAAGAAATATATAGTGTGCCCTTTTTTTTGTCTTCCGGTGACAAAACACATCTTCCTTGTTTTATTGCTTATTTTGCACGTCCGAAAGAAAGTCCAATAAGAATGAAGGTTTCTTCATTCGATTTGTAATCTGCTTGGAAAATCTTTCTCAATAAAATTCGATTTAACAAATCGTTATCTGAATTTAAACTCAAAACATTAATTTAATTCTCCACCGTAACTCGATATTTGAAGTCAAGTTATACTGTCCGTTATCTCATTATCTTTACTAGACCAACATATCTCCATGGTAGATATGCCAATCCATGGATTCATTCTATAATAGTAGGGATCAACCAAGATGAGCCCATTAGTCCATGTCTTGTTGTCGTTGCTTGGAAACCGTCGGTTCTATTTGCGTGTCTTATTATACTTGCAACAGACAAAAGACTTAGGAAAAAGAGTCGATGGTGTGACAAACTTCAATCTTTGCACAGCGGAGGAACTCGACTGCTCCGTACAAAAGGTTTGGTAAGAAAAGAAACAACTGTCTCTGTGAACACGAGGATGGGGTAAACCGTGTTGATGTCACATGTTCTTCTGTTTTATCCCTTAAGCATTGAGGACGTGGAAAATCCTCATAAGATATCTCAAGGAATATACTTTCTCGTGATTAGACCCTTCGCTTATGTCGTCTATTGAATTTGAAAAGGAAAATATTGAGTGTGTGGTGGAACCCTTTCCTTGCCGTGTGGGAGGAACCTTTCTGAACTTGTCATATTAAGCATATATTTGAAAATGCTCAGTGTTGCATCCTCTTTCATCCAACTTCTAGCAAATTTACTATCTTGCTTGAAATATGGATTGAGAAGAGTCAATCTGTTCGAGTGAGAATATTATACCCCATTAAATGATGGCAATATTTTCATATATTGTGTTTTTATGGTTAGTCAAGAAGTACCGATGGTGGACCCATTACATTATTTGGTTAGCTTTGTCTTTGGATGGTTTTACTGTGCTGCTGTCCTTTTGGAGGAGTAGCTTATGAGAGGATTCACACTTAAATGATGCTAGTAATTCTCATGTATTGTGTTTAATAAATGAGCCGAGAAGTTCTAATGAGAGACGAGTTTCATTTTTCGATTGGTTTGGTCTTTGGATGATATTGTTATGTATGTTAAATTAGTATCTTGAATTTAAATTTGGATAATGATTTGTTAAAACGAATTTTATTGAGAAAGATTATCTCCAATGGATTACAAATCGGATTTTTTTTTTATCGGACATACTTTTGGACGTGAAAAATATTACTACAAGACAAAAGAGTAAATATATGAGATAAAAGAAAATTGAAGAAAAATGAAGGTTTTCTCCCCTTTACTTGCCGTGTACAAATCTCTCTTAAAGAAGGAAAGAGACGTGGAGCCCAAAGTCAAAGTCTTTACTTTGGGCACATAATATAAAAATTAAAAGGAATGTGAAGCCTTCCGTACATCCACGCCGCCTAAGAGTGGAGCCGCAAAAAGAAAAGCTGGAGAGCGCTGCGCGACCGAAAAAACAAAAAAAAGGCAAGAGCCGCAGGTCCAGGAGAAGAGTCATGCCGCGTGTAGCTTTGAACAAAAATGCGAATGAACAAAAACATGAATCCATACGTATGCGGATTAAAGACGAATGTTGGAGTTTTTGATTTTGGCGTACATAAAGCGTTTTACTTTGAGCTTGAATGCGCAGTAATTTTGTGTAGTGAGTTTATGTCCAAATGAGTTGTTTATTTATAAACACTTTGAATTTTAGGTTAAATTTAAGTGTGGGAAACGCTCGAACGTGTGAATAATTGTAAATTCTGATTATCTGATTATAGTATATTATTTGCTCCTGATCTCCCCGTGAACATAGGGATCGATATTCGGATCGAATCACATAAATTTTTGGTGTCCTTATTATTTCTCGTTTATTTCTTTACTGATTTTGCATTGACGTAAATTGCAAGATCATGTCGTTTTCGCGTATTATATTCCAACAATTTATATGCATTCCCTATGCTTCTATCCTTTTGGAAGGAGGAGCTTGTGAGTAATGACTACGAAGTACCCTTATGATGCTATAGTTTATGAAAATGAGAGAGAGAGAGTGAGTGATTTATCTTGGCAGAAATCCCTTACCGATCTAATTTCTTTCCTGGACTGGGATGGATGTTCACCAGATCCACATGGAACGAATTATCCCCAAAGTGGCCTTAGGCATATCCTTATGGTTTGATATATGTCGGTTTTAAATCACATATGTTTATACCTTGTGTCTCCCTCAATTTTCTTTGACGACGCTAACTTTCTTGGATGGACTGGTTGAGGCTACGAGAGAACCACAGAAGGTTGACAATTTATTCGGTCCGAAGTGTTTAGAACTTATAATTGTGGTGAGAATGCAAGTGGATCATTTCAGTACTGTGCAGTTACTTTGCAAGTTTTGCATGTATCTCATCTAGTTGTAAATTTATCACTGATTATTCACGCTGTGCTCATGGTAGAGGGCTTATAATGGCACTCTTACGCATTGTCCTTGCTTGTATTAATGTTTCTGCAGTTGGATACTCTCTTCCTCTCTCGCCTCACGCAAAAGTTACGATGCTTTGTTCCATGTTCCAGGATGGTGTACCGAGGACAGCATACCAAGGATTAGTAATCTCCTGGTATCCATCACCAAGACATGGGTTTCTAGTGGGTCCGAATTCTTTCGGGCTGCTTGGGATCAAAGGTACGGCGCTGGTAAATCATGGTCATACTAGCTTAACAAATTTCGTTGCTCCCGAAGGTGTGTTTTCTTCTGTCCTGACCAGAAAGAAAGGTTCTTTTCCACTTGGGTGGGTTGGAGCAGGGAGGGCTAAAATGTAAGTGAGCCTTACGGGCCGGTGGTTGTTAAAAGTGGGAATTCACGTCTGTCTCTATATACAAATACATCATGTCTGGCTGCGTTCTCTCTCATAATTCGCATGAATCCATTAGCAAATCTTCCAGAGAAGTCGGTGACGGGCGCACGCTAGTGCACCATTAGTCGTTCCTTCTGCAAAAGAGCCCCTAGACGTTCAATTTCTAGAGTTTGATGAATCCCAAGCAGCAAATAGCTTATATTTAAAGAGTCCTTATTGAATAGGCGTATTAAATTGTGTGAATCATTAAAAAAAAAAAAAAAAAAAAAGATGTTATTGGAGAGCCGATAATCTTTATTGATGCATTACGCTCATATCCATTGGTTTTTAGCTCTAGAATATCATAATTTTTTTGTGTGGACAAGATCTATAATCGTGTGAGCACAACAATTCATTAATTCAGGCATCCCTTCATATCTTTTGGCTTAGTTTGTGAATGGGAATTAAGGAACGCATTTGTCATCCACTTGTCCCGTGTGAATTCGTTGTCCGTTAGATCAGAATTTTCGTACCTTCAAAATGTTCATACCTTCATTTTTTGACATAGACAGGAGAGAATTAATAAGGGGTCTACGCATGTATACAATGAATGGATAAGTACTTTTTTTTTTGTCAGTGGATAAGTACTCTGTTAGTGGATTAATAAATTATTGAGCTGGGATATTCCATCTGCCTAAATTATTCCCCTCAGGATAAGAACGGCCCCACTTGAGGAATGTACTAGAGTTTTCTCGAAGTTTCCTTTACTGGGCTGTTGTCTCGGCCCGTCAACCTGCTATAAAGGTTTGGAAAAAGAGTATTCTTTCTTTATTGAGAAGAGGGCAGGGGACATTAAAAGAAAATGTCTCGTGTGCAGCGGCAGCAACAGCTGCTCCTCAGCCTCCTCGTCGCCTCCGCGGTATTGGCGACCGCCTCCAAGGCCGCCGGCGACGTCGGCACGGCTGCTTATTACAGCTCTCCGTACACGCGTAAGTTCTTGACCACCCCCCAAAAAGAAAGAAAACAGAAGGGAGAATTAGAAAAGAGAGAGGAGCTCGCTAAGTCCCTTCTTTTTTTCTTGCTGTTGGTTTAGCGACGGAATGCTATGGAGATGACCCGTCCCAGCTTCCTCCGAGCAACCTGTTCGCGGCAGCGGGCGGTGAGCTGTGGGACAACGGGGCGGCCTGCGGCCGGATGTACGCGGTGTGGTGCGTCGGCGCGTCACAGTCCGTCCCTTCCAACTGCGCGAGCGATCTCCCAATTGAGGTCAAGATCATCGACAACGCCCTCTCGGCGGATTCCTCGGCGGCGGCGTACAAGCAGTCCGTGACCGACGCCGCGTTGGTCCTGTCCGAGGACGCGTTCAATGCTATTGCTAAGCCGTTCGCAGATTCCATCGATATCAATTTCCAAGTGTAAGGAATGATTCTTCTTCTTCTTCTTCTTGTTCAGTCGCCCTGTTCAGATTGAAATGCAGAGAGAGAGAGAGAGGGGGAGAGAGGAGGAGACGATGCTACAGTGGCTTTTGACTTTTGAGGGGTTCGGGTTTCGGTGTGGTTGGGTGCACAGCCACCTCGGCAGCAACGCAGATTTTTTTTAATGTCATTTTTTGTGTACGTGTAGGGTTTGATTCTGGAGAGATGCGATTGTGCATCTGAAGTATCAACTTTGCCAGCAACAAATTAGTAGAACTCAATTATGCAATCTTATATCAATTGCCTTCGCTATCTACTCATGTGAATAACTATAAATGTTATTGTTATTGTTCTTGTACATCTCCTCTGTTGAAATAAAAAGTTATCTTCAGGTCTCCAGACTTAACTTTAAAGTGATTACCAAATTCATGAGATTGAGGAATTTTATAACTAGATGAACTTTAGTCATGTGGGCTAGTGACAAACAGCACCTACAGGACAACATCGATGAGTTGACAACTTTTTAGGATTTTCAATTCTGAGGATCGGTCCAAGAATTTTTTATAAAATATAAAGTCAAGCTTGGAGTATTCTGTAGGCTTATCTATTTTGCTTAGGCCACTAAACTTCAAAAAGTAGAGGCAAGAGGACATCACTCTGTCCAATTGGATGAGGACAAGGTGGTTTCTAACAAATCAGGCCAACTTGTTTAATGTTTACTAAGTCATTGGGGAAGCGATCTAACAATCCAAA
The DNA here is from genome assembly GCA_014182555.1 of Eucalyptus erythrocorys. Lineage (NCBI taxonomy): Eukaryota > Viridiplantae > Streptophyta > Magnoliopsida > Myrtales > Myrtaceae > Eucalyptus > Eucalyptus erythrocorys. The sequence continues at coordinate 28,259,739 of CM024603.1, read as the reverse complement.
GCGCTAAACTCAAATAACTTTTGATTGCCGCCATACGTAGAGGACCAACTGTTTTTCCAACAAAAGGTACTCCTGTGCCAATTGTTGTACCAACTGTTTATTCCCTCGCTCTTTCTCCCCCCGCATGGCGTGTCGGAGCAAGGAGAACTCAAACGTACGAGAGCCACATAGCGCTGGTTGTTGAAAGTGGGAATGCATGTCTATCTCTATACAAAACCCGTCTTACCAAGCCAAATCCCGCTAAGTGGAACTTCTAGTCATGTGTTTGTGTTCTGGAAGTGCAATGACAAGCTGGGGTTTCAGCATGTAAGGTTGCGTTCACCGTCATAGATCACGCAAATCCATGAGCAAATTTTCTACAGAAGTCCTAATAGGCACATGCTACTGCACCATTAGTTGTTCCTTTAGCAAAGGAGCTTCTACACGTTCAATTTCTGAAGTCCGATTCGAATACGGTGGGCTGTACATATTTAAAAAAATCTTTATTGAGTAACCTCATTAAATTGGGTGAATTATTTAAAAAATGTAAAAGAAGATATTATTAGGAAGCTGGCAATCTTTATGGACGTGTCGTTTTCATATCCATTGGTCTTTAGCTGTAAAATATCATAATTCTTCGTGTTGACAATATTAATGACTATTTGTAATAGTTGTGGAAGACAGGGAGTTGAGCAGTCAAAGAGTCAAAGGTGAAAGAGTTAAAAGAAAAAAGAAAAAGAAAAGAAAACCCACCTCCTTAAAATGGACGATTGAGAGCCGCATAAAAGAAAGGAGGGGTTCGTCCATTGAACAGTTAAAGCGAGGAAAGACAAGATAAAAAAAGAGGAGAAAATGGGTTGAAAAGTCAGTAACAGCAGAACAAGGAGGCTAGTCTAAATAAAAGACCGAGAGCTAAAGGAAAGGAGCCAAAAAAAAAAGAAAGAAAGAAAGAAGAAACAGGAAAAGAGAAAGGGCTTTTTGCATACATGATAGGTCTCGTTAAGTAAATTCGACTATGTATCGTCAATAAGTATTTGCACCTCTCATTTGTCAATCGAGATAGTTTTCAAATTTATGGCTTAAATTTTGAATTTTGGAGGGGATTATGTCATTGTAGAACCATGGGATTTGATGAAAGTTGATTTGAAGCAATGGTTTTGTTTGAGCAAAATTTTAGGATTTAGAGGTCGAGTTTCGTGTGCTTTTAGCTATTTCGTAATTCATGTAGAGTTTTGTTGAGTTTAACAATGATTCTTATTGATTGCGAGATCGTCAACTTATTTAGCTACGTGATTCTCGGATGAGTGGTACTATCTCCCTTGAATTTGTAGAACTTATATTTGGAAAATGCTACGGATAATGGCATGTCTTGTTGCATAAAAACCAAATTGAGCATTTACTACTCTTTGGTGTTTACAAATATTTAGAAATTATGCTATGCAAGGTATTATAAAATATGTTATATTTGTAAAATCTTTGCGACTAGTTTATGAAAGGGTTTATAAATGATTTAAGAAATGATTGAGAAGTGGCGGATAGGCTACATTGTAAAATGTTATTTGCTTGATTTATGAGACATATTTTAAATTTGGATTTTTGGTATTAGAGGATGGTTGTTTTATGCTCAATATAACTATGAATTCGGTGAGGGGTCATACCAATTTAGGATATTTTTCTAGGCCGAACCACTAGCTTTGTAAGTGGAAACTTTATTAATGGAGAATTTTGATTGCCTTATCACCATATGTTATGTCGTGATTATAATTTGATATTGAACAATAAATTGGTCGATGGAATGAATTATCAACGTGCAATAGAATAAACCATTGATATGTAAATTATTAAGATTTATCAAAGGATTGGACGATTGATGCTATTGTTTTAATATTATTGAGTAGATGAGTATATTTGACTTCTACAAAGTTTTGTTGAAATGAAACAATATATATATGATCCGATACGTATTTTGCATCTTGATTGGATTGTATACATGCAAAGTAATCGTTTAATCTACTTAAAAGGTATATACTCTATTTACTGGGTTGTGATTGTTTATTCCATTCATTTTTCGTATCTTTAAGTCGTAGAGAAGGAACATTATTGATGGAGATTTTGAAAGTTAAATTTTAAGGGTTCGAAGTTGCGTCCTTTGTGGGGTGGACAGTCATTTCATTATCCTATCTGAATTCAGGGTGTGACCGTATTAGGATGACGATTTATTAGTTAATTCAGGGGTGCCTTCATATTTTCTCCAGCCTCGTTTGACAAAGGGAATAAAGGAAAGCATCTCTCATCCGCTTCTCTCCGTGGGACCAGAGCCTCTGTTCCTGCATTTTCAACGTGGACAGAACCTTTTGGATAAAGGATAATCTAGCTGTAAGTCCAACGAGGGAGTCAAACTAAGGGAGTGACGTCATCAGGATTGAACGGGCCCCACCATTGGGAATGTACTAGGGCTTTCTTTTTTGGGCTGTCTTCTCGGCCCGACACCCCCCTACAAAGGTCGGGCAAAAAGGCATTCTTCTTAATCGAAAAAAGGTAAAAGGGACATTAAAAGAGTGCCTTATGGGCAGCAGCAGCAGCTGCTCCTCAACCTAATCCTCGCCTCCGTGATCTTGGCGACCGTTTCCGTGGCCGCCGGCGACGTCGGCACGGCCGCTTATTACAGCTCTCCGTACACACGTAAGTCCTTGACCTAGAGAAAAAAAGAAGAAAAAAGAGGGAGGAGCTTGCTAAATCCCGTTTTTTCTTGCTGCTGGTTTAGCGAGGGAATGCTATGGCGATGACCCGTGACAGCTTCCTCCGAGCAACCTGTTCGCGGCGGCGGGTGGCAAGCTGTGGAATGATGGGGCTGCCTACGGCCGGGTGAACGCCGTGCGGCGCGTCAGCGCGTCGCGGTTCCAAGTGTAAGGAACAATTCTTATGTTGCTTCTTTTTCTTGTTTAGACGCCCTATTCAAATTGAATTGGAGAGAGAGAGTGCACGGTACGGGGGAAGCCTCGCTTCGACGGTAACGCCGATATTTTGTTTTGTTTTGTTTTTTTTTTTTTTTTAATATCGTCTTTTGGTACGCAACGTGCAGATTCGAATTGATTCTGGAGATGGCTCCGTGATAATGATTTTGATTATGCAAGCGACAAATCAACTGTCTATAATGTAAACATGCGGTCCTTTGTAACCTGTTTAGCAACGGTTTTGACTGGTTGCTGTTATAGATTCTTCTCTTTCTTTCTCCTTTTCTTTCTTTCTTGATCCTACTCTATTATATCAATCGAAATCATTATCTATTCATGTGAATAATCGTAGGAATAGGAAACGCTGTTGTTCTCAGCCGTGACATTTCCTCCGTTAAAATAGATCCCTATTCAACTGCAAAGTGATTACCATATCCACTAGATTGAGGAGTTTATACTCAGAATGGAATGCCAATATGTATTCGGAAGAAGTACTAATGGTGGACCCATTACATTATTTGGTTAGTCTTGCCTATGGATGGTTTTATTGTGCTGCTGTCCTTTGGGAGGAGTAGCTTCTGAGAGGATTCACACTTAAATGATGCTTGTAATTCCCTTGTATTGTGTTTAATGATTGCTCCAAGGAGTTTTAATGGGGGACCTGTTTCTTTTTTTGGTTGGTTTGGCCTTTGGATGGTCTTGTCATGTGTACGTGTTTCCTATGCTTCTGTCCTTTTGGAAGGAAAAGCTTGTGAGTAATGACTATGAAGTACCTTTATGATGCTATAGTTTAAGGAGCATTGGTTTGATATATGTTGGTTTTAGATCACATATGTTTATAGCTTATCCGCTGTTTGGGATTCATCGGACTCTGGAAATTGAATGTGTAGGGGCTCTTTTGCTGAAGGATCGACTAATGGTGCAATAGACTTCTCTATAAGATTTGCTAATGGATTCATGCGAATTATGAGGGGGGACGCAGGCCCACCATTGGTAATGTACTAGGGCTTTCTTTATTGGGTTGTCTTCTCGGCCCGACACCTCACTACAAAGATCGGGCAAAAAGTTATTCCTCTTAATCGAAAAAAGGTAAAAAAGGACATTAAAAGAATGTCTTCCGTGCAGCAGCGGCGACTGCTCCTCAGCCTCCTCCTCGCCTCCGTGATCTTGGCGACCGTCTTCGGTGCCGCCGGCGACATCGACACGGCCGCTTATTACAGCTCTCCGTACACACGTAAGTCCTTGACCTAGAGAAAAAAAAGAAGAAAAAAGAGGGAGTATCAGAAAGAGAAAGGAGCTTGCTAAATCCCGTTTTTTCTTGCTGCTGGTTTAGCGAGGGAATGCTATGGCGATGACCCGTGACAGCTTCCTCCGAGCAACCTGTTTGCGGCGGCCGGCGGCGAGCTCTAGGATAACGCGGAGGCCTGCGGCCGGGTGTACGCGGTGCGGTGCGTCGGCGCGTAGCGGTTCCAAGTGTAAGGAACAATTCTCATGCCGCTTCTTTTTCTTGTTTACACGCCCAATTCATATTGAATTGCAGAGAGAGACCGCACGGTAAGAAGGGGGACGCCTCGCTTCGACAGTAACGCAGATTGTTTTGTTTTTTGTTTTTTATATATTCTTTTGGTACGCAACGTGCAGGGTCTGACTCTGGAGAGATAATCGGTGATCAGCTCAATCACGAAGAAATCAACGGGTGACGATGATTCGAATTGTTTATGGAGATTACCCTGTGATAATGGTTTTGATTATGTAGGCGACAAATCAACTATCTATAATGTAAACATGTGGTCCTTTGTAACCTGTTTAGCAGCGCTCTCTCCTCCGCCAGCGCGGCTTCCTCCTACCAGCAGGGTAGGTTTTCCTCTTCGCCTCCTTTTCCAGATCTCTCTCCGTCTTTGGAGTCCTTCATCTCTAGTTGATCCTCCTCGCTTCAAGTCCAACGCCTAGCTGACCCATCTTGGCGTTTTCACTTTCATAAACCAGAAAACCCTAGATCACCATCACAATACATATAATCACCCACAAACCCGAAACCCTAGCTCATCATCACACCTACCTCAACATACACACACAGGAGCCCCCTTCGATCCAGCATCCAGTGTTGATCAGCACCCAGATGGAAGATCAGTTAGAAGAAGAACGTCGCTTGGCAGCCCTCTGCAAAAGCATGGGCAATCTCTAGAATGCAGTCGATATTGTAGATATACCAGGTGAAATCCCTCCTGAAAAGCTTATTGAATGCAAAAAAACTCTCTTTGGCAGATTCTATACCAACCCAGACATCCATCTCCCATCTTTTGTTACTGCTATGAAGAAATCTTGGAGAACGAGGCAGTTTACCTGTGCAATGCTAGAACCAGGCTTTTTCTCTTTCTCTTTCCGGTTGAAGCCGAGAAGAAACGGATCCTTGAAATAGGGCCGTGGTGTTTTTCCAAAGAATCTACTAGTACTTAAGCGGTGTGACCACGATACTCGGAGTTACATTATGATTTCCAAAACTCTGTGATTTCGGATACATTTCATTGGATTACCATATGGAAGGGTTACTTATGACGTAGTCCAAGAGCTTGCCTCAAGGCTAGGGGAAGTTGTCGAAGTTAAGTTGGAGGAGAAAGGAAGCAGCAGTTATAAAGTGGGAAAAGCTAGAGTCACGTTAAACTTAGCAAATCCACTGAAAACAGGAGTGCTGGTCAATCTGGACAGCAAGCGTATATGGGTTGAATTTAAATATGAACGGCTACCTTATTACTGCTTTTCTTGCGGTCGGATTGGACATTATGCAAAAGAATGTACTGAAATACCGTATAAGGATTCTGGGTTGGAAGAAAACAAACCTGCTCGTTGTAGTAGTTGGTTAAAGACTGAGGTGCGATCCCTGAGTCCGTATGGAAAAATTTTTTATGGGCAAATGGAGCTACCCCCTGAAGAAGTCGAAGTGGTACCTGAAACTCAATTTCCCCAAGATCCTGTTATGGAACAGCTGTGCAAACTCTACTGCGATTCATGACTGTAATAATGAAACGGGAGCTATAGATACTCATCAGGCTCCCATGGAACTCATTTTGTATGAAGATAGAAATCCCCAAAAAAGGGGAAGCAGCTGCATCGATGAAGAAACAGCCTTGATTATCCAGGAGGAATTATTGAAGGAAGAATATGCACGGTAGGAAATGTCCCGACCTGCAAAACTGAAAGGCAAATGTGTGAAGGCGACCACTTCCAAAAAGGGCAAACGGTTCTATCCATATGGGGCACAATCAACTAAACAACAATTTGTGGAAAACACTCAGCTAGTGGAAACACCCATTCAAGTGGCAAAAAATTCTGATCAATGGGCCTTGGTGGCTGGCCCTAATAAGCCACCAAACAACCCATGAAGCTTCTAAGTTGGAATTGTTAGGGGCTGGGCAACCCCCTGACATTCCAGGCTCTACGAGCCATAGTGAATCAAGAAAGGCCCAACCTAGTTTTCTTATGGAAACAAAGAACCAAGAACAAAAGTGCTCGGCCTAAAACGGAGGTTACATTTCAAAAACAACTACTTAGTGAATCCAGAAGGTATAGCAGGGGGCTTAGCTCTTTTTTGGGATGATCAGGTGCAGATCTCGATACACTCTTCCTTTGCTGCTGTCATTTTTGCTCAGTGCCTCCTGAAAACAACTGATCAGCAAATGAACATCACCTTTGTGCATGCCCCCACTGATTTCAGAGAAAGAGTTTTATTATGGGAGCAAATACATTCAGTCAGTCTAAATTATAGCATCCCCTGGTTGTGTTTGGGAGATTTCAACGAAGTTCTCTTCCCCTGGGAAAAAGTTAGTAAGAAAAGAGCTGAAACATACCGACTAACTGCTTTTAGAGAGTTCATAGAGAGATGCTCCCTCATGGATCTGGAGTGTAAAGGGTGTTGTTTCACCTGGTCCAATAAACGTGAAGGAGAGAACCTGGTTAAGCAGCGCATAGATAGAGCTCTGTGTTCAATGGAATGGCGAATTACTTACCCTGAGGCAGAATGCACAGCTATCCCAGCGATTGGGTTGGATCATACTCCTCTGCTGCTTTCTCTGATTAAGCCTAAACACAAATATAGAAGAAAGTTTAAATATGAAGCCTATTGGGTTGAGGATGAGGAATGTAAATGCATTATTAGAGACACCTGGCATAAGCTACAGGATTTCAACGTGGCTGAAAAATTGCAATATCTTCAGCATCGGTTGACAGATTGGAGCAGGGGAAAATACGGCAATGCAAAGAAAAGAATTGGCTGGCTGAAAGGGGAACTTCAAAATATGATGAATAGTACACAAATCAATGAAGAGGCACAACAAGTAAAAACACTGACTCAAGAAATAGAGAAGTTGTGGTCTCGGGAGGAAATGTCTTGGGGTTTGAGGTCTAGAATAAGCTGGTTAAGATGGGGAGATAAGAATACCCGATTTTTCCATGCCACCACCATACAAAGGAGATGTCGGAACCACATTGCTATGCTGCAAAATGAAACAGGGAGCATGGGTTAGAGAGGAATCTCTCGCTTTGCAACAAATGACTGAATCATATTTCAAATCTCTATACACCTCAATCGGCCCTCGAGACTGGCAACCTATTTTGCAACTAATTCCCAACTCAGTGGATGACAACATGAACCGTACACTAATTGCTCCTCTTACAAAGGAGGAGGTTCACCGAGCAATGCTGCAGCTTGGTGCCTTAAAGGCCCTCGACCCCGATGGCTTCCATGGTATGTTTTATAGGGTTAATTGGGATGCTCTTTCCACGGACATATTCCACGAAATGCAACTCTTTTTCAGCTCAGGCACTTTGAACCCTGCAATCAACAGCACCCTCATTACTTTGATACCTAAAGTTCCACATCCTGAAAAGCTAGAGCAGTATCGGCCCATCAGTCTATATAACTTCCTTTATAAGATCACCTCAAAAGTATTGACCAATAGATTAAAACCTCTCCTACCCCAAATCATTGAAGAGGAACATAGTGCTTTTGTGAGTGGCAGGCAAATTCAGGATAATATAATGGCTGTTCAAGAGGTGCTTCACAAATTTCGCAACAGCAACAGAAAAAAGAAGTTTCAGGCTGTTCTGAAACTAGACATGTAGAAAGCATATGATCGTATTGAGTGGGATTTTCTCAAAGCATGCTTAAGTAAAATGGGTTTTACGTGATATATGGGTGCAATGGGTTATGCGGTGTCACTACGGTAAGCTTCAGCATAAAATTCAATGGGGAGCCCTTACCTTCCTTCAAACCCTCCAGAGGTTTAAGACAGGGGGATCCTCTCTCGCCATACCTATTTATCATTGTGGCAAATGTCCTCTCTGTGATGATAAAAAAAGCCATTCAAGACGGCACCCTCACAGGTATTAAATTGAATCGAAGCTGTCCTACTTTGTCTCACCTTCTGTTTGCTGACAATTCAATATTCTTCCTGCACGGAACTACGGTTGAGTGTCAAAATTTGGTCGAAATTTTAAACCGTTATTGTTATGCCTCAGGCGGTCAGCCATAAACCCGAATAAATCGGGCATTTATTTCAGCAAGGGTTGTCTGTGCCCCTTAAGAGTAATATGGCAGCCACTCTCGAGTACCGAAATCACTAAAACAGGTAAATACACAGGCATTCCTTCGAGGCCAGGGGCAAATTTAAGAAAGACATGTTAGCGTGGATCATGGCTAGGGTCGATTCCAAAGCGAGCAGTGGAAGGAACGATTTGTTATCTAGAGCGAGGAAAAGAAATACTCATTAAAGCGATCCTTACAAGCCATCCCTCAATATGCAATGTCTATTTTTAAACTTCCCATCTCAATATGCAGAGCTATTGAGAAAAAGGCAGCAGCTTTCTGGTGGAAAAATAATGAAAAAAAGGCAGGAATTCACTGGAAAAAGTGGGACATGCTGAAAACAAGGAAAAGTCAAGGGGGTTTGGGTTTTAAAGACTTGCAAGATTTCAATACAGCTATGTTAGCCAAACAAATGTGGAGAATCGTTCAGCATCCAGAATCTTTGTTATCTAAACTACTGAAGGGGTTGTATTACTCACCTTTGTGATATCCGGAATGCCGGAACGGGGTCCCATCCCTCCCGGGGCTGGCGAAGCATCATCAAGGCCGGGGGACTCCATCGCTCCGCATATTATGTACAAGGTAGGAAATGGCAGAAAAATATCAATCCGAGGGAACCGTTGGCTCGAAGTGGATTAATAGGCGGCCAAGCGGCGAAAAATGAACCAATCTCGGTTGCGAGAACTCATTAATCATACGAAGGTACGTGGAATGCAAACATAATCCCTTCTCTGTTTGATGAACACAGAAGTAAGGAGATTCTTGCAACTACAATTGGAGGACCAGAGGAGGAAGACAAATTACTTTGGATGCACACCAAGTCAGGGGAGTATTCAGTCAAAAGTGGGTATTTTATCTTCCGAGAAGCATCACATAAACCGCTGAAACCACAAGCAACATCATCCTACACGGCCAATCCTAACATATGGAAATGCATTTGGCACTCAATCATCCCTCCAAAAGTCAAATTTTTCCTATGGAATGCTTGTAACAATGCCCTAGCCACATCAGAGAATCTATATCATAGAAATCTTACAAATTCCCCTTTGTGCCCTATCTGTAAACAGGAGGTCGAATCAATCGAACATACACTGCTGCTGTGTCAATGGACCCAAAAGGTGTGGAGTTCGGCTCCTTACCTCCTTCACATCTCGCGGCTTGGCCTCACGCGGGTAGAAGACTGGCTATGCAAAGTTCACGACGATCCAGTCAATAGCAGCAAATTCGAAGCCATAGGGGTGTTGATGTGGAGCATCTGGAAAGAAAGGAACAAATTTGTCTTCAATCTACAACTCCCAGAGGCAAAATCTACGGTCTACAGGGCAGAGGCACTCTCCGAGAGCTTCCGCACAGCAAACCGGCTACCAACTCAGCAAAAAAAAGGGGACTTACCTCAGATCTGGCATCCTCCTCCTCCGGGATCACTCCTCTTCAACCTGGACGCCTCTTTCCTTGTAGATCCGGTAGAAGATTGCCCCCTTGGCTCGGCGACAACTCCGGCGCCCCTAAGAACACCTGCTGTGACTCACCGAACGACCATCACGACCCAACGAACGCCCGTCGCGACCCACCGAGCGGCTGTAGCTTGCGTCGGGCGCGATCATCACGGTCGGTTGGTGGAGGGCTTTGCAAGAACAGTCGACGCCTCCTCAGCCCTTCAAGCGGAAGCCATCGTGATGGAGCAAACCCTAGCTTTAATTGAAGAGAAAAAGATTCTCTCTCCTCAGGTACGAACTGATTGTCTTCAACTAGTAGAAGTCTTAAAGTCTCCAACTGCACTTTCTACCGCGACGCCGCCCCTCCGTGGGAAATAGAAGAGATTTTGGGCCGGGCCAGAGCAAGTATCAAGCGGATCCCAGGCATTCAAATAGCCCATTGTAGCTGGAAGATGAATCGGGTTGCTGACTGGATCTCCAAGGCCCGTCGAAATGATGCGCTTCCTACAAATTGGCTACACTATCCTCCCCCTGCCCTCCTAGACTTATTATGCACTGATGTTCTTGGTGTAAACTCTTTTAATCCGTAATAGAATCGTTAAAGCCGCTTTCAGTTCAAAAAAAAAAAAAAAAAACCTGTTTAGCAACGTTTTGATTGGTTTGTTATAGATTCTTCTCTTTCTTTCTCTCTCCTTTTCTTTCTTTCTTGATACTACTCTATTATATCAATCGAAATCATTATCTACTCATGTGAACAATCGTAGGAACAAGAAATGTTGTTGTTCTCACCTGTGATATTTCCTCCGTTAAAATAAATCCCTATTCAGCTGCGAAGTAATTATCAAATCCACAAGGTTGAGGAGTTTTATATCCAGAATGGAATGCCGATATGTATCTGGAGGAAAATGTAATGAATATGTATATTCACTTGCTCCATCTTGTGATGTAGAATGGTTCATCCAGATAATTGGTTATGAGAACATACATTTCAAGGAGGCAATTGTCCTGGAAATATAACTTTCAAGGAAGTGCATGGGGCAATTAATGAAACATTGCCCAGTGGGCTAGTGATAAACGGCATTGTAGGCCAACATCGGTGAGCCAACAGCTTTCTATGATTTCCAATTCCAATGCTCGGCCTAAGATTTTTTTGTAGAATATAAAGTCAAGCTTGGAGTATTCAGCTTAGTCAAGATTTCTAACTGACCAAGCAAATTTGTTTAATGTTTACCAAGTCATTAGGGAAGCGATCATACAATCAAAAGTACTGAACTTGCCGAACCTTGATTGCCGCCATACGCAACGGACTAATAGTTTTTCCAACAGAAGGTACTCCAATGCCAACTTAGAAGATTTGTACACTAGGCGATTGTACTTCATGTTAAAAAGCAAATAAGGTCTGATCTACGAATCTGCATCTTTCCTCTATCTAAACTTATTGATTTCAGTTTATGGAAAACGTTCATTATAATTTGATTAGCTTTCCGTTATCTAAATATCGGAAAGTCGAAAAATAATTTTTCGAAAATACATTTCCTCTAGCCAAACAGACTTGGCTCCATTCGTTTACAGAACACAAATTCCACAGAAATATTTTCCAGAATTTTCCAACATTCATTTTATAGAAAATGAATTGGTCAAGAAAACATTTTCCATTAATAAAAAAAAAAAGTCTTCTAAAATGGGAGAAAATGTTTTTTACTTTTCAAGATAAAGAAAAATTTTACTCACTCACTTTTTCTTATCTCGCACCCATTTTAACCTCTCAGTCTTTCTTTTATTCTTTTTTTTTTTCCATTTTAAAAAATTCGAATTTTTAATTATTAGTCTTTTTTTTTTTTTTTTCACTTCTATCTTGGCTTGGGTGAGCTCAAGGCTCACTGACCTCCGGCAAGATCATGGCTCGCCAAATCAACGAGCTCAAGGCTTGTCCAATCAATAACGAGCCAAGCAAGCAGCCAACTTAGGCTCAAGGCTCGCCCAATCAACCGTGAGTTAGGGCTCGAGCTAGTAGTTT